>BPVZ01000051.1:682646-696107 GCA_020521535.1 Rubroshorea leprosula | reverse complement strand
ATGCTTGAAAGTATAAGTGCTCGAGAGTTGATCCGTTTATCCTCATATGGCATCTGAACATCAAACAGTTTGCCAAGGAAGGTCATAATTCCGAGACCACCCCATTTGTAAAGATGCGGTCTGCAGAGCTGCTCAGAGGAAGAAATGCTTGGAATCAGATGCCGTGTTTCCCCTCCATCCCTATCGTGCCGACTTAAAAACAGTTTCCACCATTTGCAAGAACAAATTCATTACGTCCGGAATTTGGTGTATGGCATTTAAAAGTCATATCCGCTATCTATCTCTAACTATTAATTTCCTTTTCATGTACACGTTAAAGCTACAACTTCCCAAGAAATCATTTTCCATGAAACCAAATGGAGGGTTGAATAGCTTCTAATTCCAATATTATATATGATCATCAGAATATCTGGTTTCTCAAAATTTTACATTTCTCAGCAAGTAAATGATATCCACAATGTAGGCCATGATCATGATCGGAAATACAAAAATCACGAATAGCAGAGCAAAATGGATAGAACTTGACATCTGGAGTGTATCTGTTACCTGGTAGTATCCACTTCAGGTGTGCTATTTGGTATTTGCAATCCTTTCTTTAGTGTAAGGCAAACGTAAAGCCACTTTCTCCTTTATGCACATGAGAATTGGTGAAGTATAGCATATGTACCTAATAATAGTAGTTATTCTCCTTGGAATTAACAGAATCCAGCATGGAATGCACTTCCATTATGAAACTTGGTGGTTCCAAGTCGCTGTCATGGATTGCATTCCCAAGCAGCTTCTGCATCTGTGATGTGAACAAGTCATCCAAGACCTGAAAATAAAGCCACAATGATGAACAGGAAATGAAAATGAACCATGGTGATAATTAAATGGGAATAAGTAGGCTGTTGCATGCATCTTTTACCCATTTTAAAGCGTCCCTATTGCGTCAAGTTTTATGTAATGTGATAATTTCCAAGTTTCACACCGCACCTCTGAAACCCGTATTTATTTTTTTACATGATAATTATGACTCTAACTAGCATGAGATCAAAAGGAAATACCGACCAAAAGTAACTTCCAATTGTGACATATTTCGGGAGAAAGGGATAGGAGTGAAGTGAAACTTACAGAAACTGCAATTCTTAAGCATTTATACCCTCTCTTCTCTTTCCCATTTTCCAAAAAGCAAATCACATCCTGTGAGTCAGAAAAAGAACAGATGTTTTCAAGATTCAATAAATCCAGTATTATATATATTTGCACAATGTATTACCTTCCCCATCCGACCCCAGAAAGCCCGGCAGATGTTTATGAATACATGAGGTTCAAAGACTGAATGGAGGTGATCTATTGTCTTTATCACAAGATCCTTCAAAGGCTGCATTCTAATTTTTACATCTGATTCAGTGACATTCTCCTGTTCATCTTCAATTATCTTCTTCAATTTTGTTGAACTCTGGATTTTCGTCTTCATGAACAAACAAAGAAATGACATGATATTTGTCAAAATTAATATCTCAAAATCTTTATTGTGCACTCAGAGACAAATACACGATTGTATTCATACACAGAAAAAGTATATATGCATACTTTTATGTTGCCACAAATGCAGTCAAGCATGGAGTAAACTAGCATAGAATAGATATCCTTAGCTCCCAAAAGCATTCCATCCACGTATCAAGTTATTATGTTTTCAATTGATCTCTCAGGTTACCATTATGAAAATGAATGGCAGTCTGGCAAATTTTTATAGGAATATAGAATCTAATAGTGAAGTAGAGAATTTTCTAAAGGAACATTATTAGCTCAGTTATACAACTACATTTTTACAAAAAATGACAAGCATGACAAGAACTAAGTTAATGCTTAAAACTTAAAAGAGCATAATAATCGAATGAATAATGGCATCTGGTGCAGTTCAAAGGGTACTCACATTCTCCACAAGTTTCTCTACTATTGCTTGCATGTAGTTCCTCAAATCTGCCCTCAGCATCACTGTTATTTCACGGAAATGTTCCCCTAAATTTTCATTTTCACCAGGTGGAGTGAAGGAAGGCCAAGTGTTGAATTGGGATTCTATCTTGGAATGCAACACATCTAACATCCTTTTCATGGAATTCAGAAGAATTCCCAGCTGAAAGAAAATAATCACATTTTCCACAAGGCATTATCTAACAACTCAACATAACATGAAATGAACAAGTTTACCTCATCTGGGACAAAATAGGTATTGGGGGTTCCTTTTCCAAATTTTTGAACATATTTAAGGCCAAAAATCTTGGGAGTGAGACTGTCCTTGAGGGGTGACAACACATCAGCATACTGCCTCTCCAAAGCTTTGACAATTTCCTTCTCAATATCTGAGACAACCTTTACAAAAACCAAACACTAAACACTAAAAATGATGTTCATATAGATTGAGAATATTTTACAAAATTGTCGAAAGAATTGGTAGAATAAGATAGGGATATTCACCCTCCACAGCCATTAATCGTTCTTTAATAATTTCAAATCAAATAATGAAAAATCCAGCTTGCCATTAACCATTTTAGTTAGCACCCTAATGGTAGAAGGTAATAAGGGTGCACATAAGAAAAAAGTCTTGTGCCATAAAACAAAAAATAAGAAATACTGAAAGCTATTAAGTCATGTCAACAATTTCGAATTATTTATGCCATATGTTCCTCTTCCATGGATGTTTACTGCAGTAATAACCATTCTGATGCTAATATAGAAGTTACAGGGACAAACCTTTTCTAAGACTATACTGTACTCTGGCCAGTGACAAATGATGATTTCATATTCAGCCAACACCTCCATTAGCTGATTGTATATATCATCAATGAAGGGAGTTGTAGAGTGTTGTGTTTTAGCACCAGACCACTTTAACTGAAAGCAATCATTTCCAAGAATTGTCACTGAGGGGATTAGAAAAAAAAAAGAAAGAGGAAAAATCAGAGCTACAGACAATTTTGATCCAGTGTGCATGGTCAGTCAACATCTCTACCATGTAGGCATGCAAAACCCTATGTTTAGCCCCCGAACTTATCCCAAATTCTTGATCAAGCCCCTAAACTTGTAGATTTGGGCAATTTAACCTCTCTTCTTTATGGTGGACCTAACACTTTTTTGTGCATCACTTGTGAATAAGATATTGACATGTCATTGACTCCGTGGTGGGTATTGACCTTGTCTACGCAAACAAGGCATGCATTAAGTTTGCCGTAAAGAGGAGGATTAAATTGCCTAAATCAACGAGTTCAAGGGCTTATTTGCTTCGATAAACGTTGAAGGGCTTAATCAAGAATTTGGGATAACTTTAGGGGCTTAACATAAGATTTTGCCAACATATTTATGTCCCTTGCACGAGTAAATCTCTTCTTCTTCTTTTAAAATTACTGCAGTTCCTTTGACTAAGCTCTAATAATAACTGGTAAAACTGATGGTTAGAATTCAAACCAATCAAGTTAAAGCATGAGAACTTCTAAAAATTTTCCAAACAAAATAGGCTTTGCAAATTGCAATCAACCTTAATGTCCAATGCATCAGCAAACAAGAAGAAACACAAGTTTATGAAAAATATTAAAAACTAAATACAAAACTTCAAACATCATGTGCTGGTAGAAAGAACATGTCTATTATTAACTTTATTTGCCACTGAATAAATACACCTGCAAAATTCATACCTTATCTAGCTTGCATGACCCAAGCAAAGCAAGACGTTTGTCTTCAATCCAAGAGGTTATAAATGAATGAAACAGCTCTTTTGCATCAACCCCCCCTTTAATAGTGCTGCAAAATATTGACCAGGGGAGAATAAAAAATCATTAACAGCCCAAAAATAATTGTCTATTATCTAGAACAAAGACTATGAACAATTTTTATTTTCAAATATGGAATCATAAACTAAGACAGCTTTTTACTTAATGTTCCAGGAAGAGAGATCTCTTTGAAGGTCAGCCGTTGCAATAATAAGTTCAAGGACAGGAAGTGAGGGACCAGAAGGAGGACATGCAACAAGAAATTCTCTCAATCTACTGCAGAGCTCCACACTGTACAAGGATGCAGAAAGATTTGGGAGGTCTATAAAACTGCAAAAAGTTCAAGACATAATGTTAACCAATAGTACCACTGGGGAAACCAAAGCAATAACAAAAATAGATATAGAAGGAATACAAATCATACCCTACAGCTCCAAGACAATCAAAGCTCATCCTAAAAACTTCACTTTTCCTTTCATTTGAATCAACCACCTTCTATTAATTTATTATATTAAAAATCATCTTGTTTCTTTTCCCTTTTTTTCGGTGTGTTAAACAAGAAAAATCTCACATAGGTACATTAAGGAGAAACCTCTGGACTTAAATACAATATGGACTACTCCACCTATTGCCAATTGGTCTTAGGTTGGATGTTTACACCATGTATTCATTTTAATATTACTGGTTTTGGATTTCCTTGAGGCTAAATAACTAGAAGGTAAACCTTCACTATATGAAATATTACATTTATGATAAATCAAGAAAGGGAAAGATGAAAATCCCATGCTTGGAAAGTACACATATAGGCCTATATAAGACTACACGAAGTGAGGTGACACTCACCTGGGGAGCACATTCTGACTGTGAATCTCTATGTCAGTGGAAATTTCATTTCTAACACTCAAAACTAGAGATTTCATCTTCCGATAAGAAGTTGAGAAAATCATTGAATCCATCAACCTGCCCTCGTTAGTGCTCAAAATAAACTCATCTGTTTCAGCTTGGTGTCTTCTCGACCTCTTTTTTGCTGCAGCCTGTACGGTTATCAGCAATTCATAAAAAGATGAAATAAATATAAGAAATCATGACTATGGCAACATTCTAATACCTGGAAATATCTGCAGAATTTCAATTGTGCCTCTGGACTTGACATATCATGCAGTAGAGAGTATAACTTGATGGCAGGAACCAAGACAGCTGCTGGTTGTCCAGTGGCAGGCCTGAAAACATCCACCATTCCTGATGGCAATGATTCATCTAATGACTTGTAATTCTCAAAAACCAAAGTCAGAATCTGCAGTAATTTATCCTCAATTTCTCCCAGCATGCGCTTCTGTTCAATATTACAGTTATACTTAAAAAATATATACATATATGATATATATACTTTTGACCAATATATACTACTACCAAGCTTAGAGAATGAATACAAAAATGTAAGAGGAATATGTGCAGTCTACACTTCAATACTAATAAAATATCTGAATTGGACCAATCAAGATAGAAGAAAAAAATTTGGTTAGGAATTCATTAAATAGATAGTGGATCAAGTAGATCTAACCTATCATGAATCAGAAAGGCGTTCAAAATAGAATCAAACTTAGGGAGAATTCTGTTTTGACAAATCCCTTTTCTTAGTTGATACTATCTAATTTACAGAACCATGTAGTAGTGGTGACGAGTCATTTCAAATGGTAGAAGACAATTGACATTAGAACTCAGCATCCATGGTACTAGAACTAGAGACATAAAAAGAAGACTTCAAATTAAATGAATAAATTTCATTCTAATTGAATGATACCTCTTGATGACTTAGGCTGCCCCTACTTTTGCCCTTCATGTATATTGGAAAAAGTAAACCATGTACCAATGTAAGACAGTCTTCAGTGGGTGTAGCCACATCCATGACATAGGAGAGATATCTGCAGCAGCATAGAACATTAAACAAAATGATCCTAGCTTAAAAGTCCAACCAGTATATAGATGACCAATTTTACCTTAATTTGGTATATGCATCTGATACTCCATAGTATGAAGCAAATTCCATCACTAACCACTTCCAGGGGCCTTTGAGCAACAAGTTTCTTTGCTGAAAGTTCTGAGCTTTCATTGCAACTTCTAGAACCAAGTCATATGCCACAGTTTCTGCAACAGAACCACACTGGAAAGACAAGAAAGAATAACACTTAGTACTGATTCCTGTGTGATTGCTATTTTCCTCATTCTAACTCAACTTGTAAAAAGGAGAAGGGGATGGTTATAGGTACAGTTAGCAGTCAAAAGAAAACAAAAATGACTGTCAAAAAAAAAAAAAAAAATCTAGCAGAGTTCTAGTAAAATTCAAGGTTTATGAAGAGTATTGTAGATTAAAATTTGCTCACACCTTAAGATGATTATTCTCATCTTGGGTATAGTTTATGAAAAGTTGAATTCTGCCAATAAGGTCATGCCCTGGCTCATGATATAAAGGCCACCATCGAACCTTGTCACCCTGGAGTAAAAGCCAAACCAAAATTTCAAATTTCCAGCACAACCATCTACCTTTTACCTTAGCATTAAGAGTTGAAATCCCAATCTTGAAATACTTACAGGATCATCAGCAATAGCTGCCACTTGAACTACAGCACGGCCGTAATACAGCCCCTTCGAGTCAAGAACTTCAACAACCAGGTCATCACTAAGACCATCAGGTAAGCTGTGTAGCAAGAATAGGGAAATGATAATAACACCTTTTATTAAGCAAACAAACAGAAAGAGAACAATCTTTGGGAAGTAGGAAGGGGAAGATTGGTGGAAGGAGTTACATACAAGAAATAGCTTTCACGAGATCCTGGTTGTGTTTGTATCACATCAACTTCAGATGAACTTTTTAATTTCAACACCAAAGAATATGTTTCTAAGAAAAGAAGATTACCTTAAGTTAGTCAAGGAAAGCAAGTAAGAAACAATTATCCCTGGGAAAGGGGACTGATGGATTGAGTAATCAAAACAAAAATGCTTATGGGAAGAATTCTTCCAAAATGTAATTACATATAAATAATTACATATAAAAGTTTGTAATTAAAAAAAGGAAAAGGAAAAAACTAATGGAAGAAAATAATTAAAAGTTTGTTGTTTCAGTTGGGTTGTAGCTCATGAGCTTTACCAGTCTGTTACCTTGGAGTGCCTTTAATTACTTCAAGACTATCCATAGCTGCTTTTCAACTCATTAACATTATAGATAATGTCAAAAAGAGGATCCCTGGATGGGCTAATAAGTACCTAACTTTTTCTGGCAGAATTCAGCTTATCAACTCAGTTTTGTTCGACTTTGACCTAACAACGTCATCAAAGAAATAGATGGCCCATGCAGGAATTTCTTATGGTCTGAAGCTTGTGAGAAAAGAGGATTAATAATGGTTGCCTAGGAGAATGTATGCTTACCAAGGAGAGAAGAAGGTGGATTGGGTATGAAGCAAGTGAAAGCATGGAATTAAGCTGCCATATGCAAATACCTGTGGTTGCTATTTGCAAATAAAGAGAGTTTATGGGTGAAATGGGTTAATGAAATTTACTTAAAGAGTAAGAGTGTATGGGAGGTAGAGATCCCTGATGACTGCTCTTGACCTTGGAAGGAAAATTTTGCAAATGAGGTCTGTGGTGTGAGATTTGATTCTGATGAGGGCTCAGGAAACTTTTCTCTTCTATGATTGGTGGTTTGGTGATCAACCTCCTATCTCACAGGGTAATGAAGCTCTGCCACCTAAGGCCTAGGTGAGGTGGCAGGGCACCATGCTTTTTGCAACACTGCCTGGGTGTAAGTTGTACATATTTCTTTAGTGGAATGAAAATTTTGCCAGTCCCATAAAAAGAAAACAATTAAACATTGTACTAGCCTTTTTTTTGGCTGTGTTAGACTAGTTAATTACTTCAGAAAAATTTTAAAAATGATACTAAAATTCTTAACCATAAAAAAAATACCTGGGACTACTTCAGATGATAATGAGCTATTGTGCAAAGTAGCCACCCCATTCTTTAGGAGCTTGCAGACCTGCTTTATATACTGAGTGCTTGCCTGCACATAAGCCAGGCCTTGTTGTGAAAATGTACCATCTGCAGGAATATGAGTAGTCACATGAACTTTACGTAGAGCTTTGCATCCAGTGGACAACTTCGAATTCAGAGTGGAGAAACGTTGACGGAGCGGTTCCACTTTTAACACGGATGGTTTTAGAGATGAAAAACTGCACCCTGGAGACGAGTCTAGGCCCATTTTTACCTTACGTACTGTTCAATGGCAAGAAGTTCAAAATGTTTATTAAGGACTACAAGTCAAAAATGCATTCAGAATCTGCATCAGTGGAATGTCTAGGGAAAAGCTGCTACCTTGCACTTTCATTTTGCCAACTGTTTTAGACTTTGGAGCACCTTTCTCACTGACTAACTCAGGAGAATGTTTTGTCAATAGTTCTTCTTCTGATTGCAGTAACACCTTCTGCAAACTAGAAATTAGATATAATAATTATAAATATGTATTCGACACATAAAGTAAAAACATAGTTAAAAACATGCCATAAAGTGTCACCTAGACCTGCCCACACCTTAAACACATGCACAAACACATAAAAGCACAACTATTTTGTTAATTTTATCAGCTGCTTCAGCCAGACATAAAATCTATGGCATATAACAAATCAGTCTGGTGCTTTCCAATTAACCAAGACTTATTCTTATCCTGGGATGAAAGATGTTCTGATGGAAGGCAACAAACAACTCATAAGTCCCATCATATGCCAACCATGCCTGAAACCTTTCCAGTCATGGTTCCATTTTTTCACAAATACTTATTATAATAGTAATACGATATCCAGGGCAATTTGCACGAAAAAAATTTTTGCACCAGGAAGGAGTGCAAGTTATAGGCATTTAAATGCCAGTGCACTTCCATTGACCAAACTCCCTCTTTCCATTGCTAGTGGTCTAGCTTATCATATAGCAACCTTAACAAACAAAATCTACTGCAAAAAAGAGGACATGAAACACAAATAAGGGAAGAAAATACTTACCCAAATGCATTTCGCAACAATGCACATTCATTACTCAAAAAGTGTGGAGCTTCTTCAATGCAACCTATGGCCCATGAATGGAGACATAAACGAACACAAGCATCATAGGCTATCACAGAAAACCATGCACCTAGCCCACTGAATCAGTACAAATAACAGATAAGGATAACAATTTAAAGAACAGCTTCACTGCTTAGATAATTGTTACAAGGATACTAATTGAAATCAAGGGGGAATAACTTGATTGATAGTAGTGTCAAGAAACAACAGAAATGTTAAAATCATTGTTAACTTGACTATATAATTAACCTTGCATGAAAAATGGGTTGACGAGTGGACAAAGAGCTCACAGATTCATTGACTTCTCTACTGTCTGCAACCCTGTGAAGCATGGTACAGTACAGTCAGGATTATGTAATAACATTTTGTATCACAATAATTGCAAAGAAACCAGAGACATACATAGACATCCATGGGCTACAGACCTGACAGATTGATCATGATTCCCCTTCGTTGTGCCATCCTCAACGGTGGTGCTAGAAGGAACACCCATTGCTGCTTTTGATTTATTTGTAGCCACAGAATTATTTGAATTTGGAATATTATGCGAACAATGAAACCTAGAGGTCCAACTTCCCTCAGCAACTTGTTCAGTTTGGTGAAACGAACTTATAGAGGGAGATGCACTAGGTGCCACATTGGGAATATCATTGAAAAAAGGATTCTTTTTATGCATCCTTCCATAGTGGATATCCTGTAAGAACTTATTTAGCTGAGAGAAGAAGGAATGCATACTAGCTATAAAATTTGAAAAACTTTTGAGCTAAAGACTAAATGAATGGGTTACTTTAAGCTTATTATTTCCATATTATAAATGCATATAAGCAACAAGATACCTAACAAATACCGGCTTCACAAGATGGATACAGCCAATTGAAACGTTTTTGACCCAATAAACATTTACATCCATCACAGAGTTCAGTAACATTTCAGAAAGTTAACCACTGGAAAGCCCACCTATTGTATATGTTGGATGATAACACCCGCTGGCCATTGTTTTGTGAATATGCAAGGACTTCTATATGGTTACATGCATCCCAAAGACTCTTTAGAATTTCATTTCCTGCAGCGGAAACTGTGTGGTAAGAGTGCTTAGCTCCTAGGCTTTAGGAACAATAAATCACGTGCAAGAATTACATGTTATCATTATCCAGGCTTATGATCTCTACCAGTTTAGGAGCCAAAAGGGCTCCCTAATGCTTGCAAGGTTAAATGAAACAACTACTAAATAATATTTGAGGGGAGTATGGATTCAAACCTATCTCTTGAGAATGGGAATATGTACCAAACCAATTGAGCTACAAGCTCAGGTATGCAGCATTAGTGTACTCATATCCTAAAGCAACACGTATTCAGCTCAATTTAGAAAAATGAAACATAGCATCAAGCTGTCCTAGATTGTAGACAAAACAATCAGGCATGGTTTCTAGTATGCTGTTTTATGAGTAAGTCTTATGTTCTTTCATCCAAATGCCTCAATGCAATGTTCAGCAACTTTATGGATAAGCAATAATGTTCATTACAAGCACATGCTTCTGTCTCCTCCAATTGTATAATATTAACATGAAGAAGAAAGTAAGCTGCCATTCCGATTTGTTTTTGGTTAGTAGAAACTTCTTCCATTTTTTTTTTTTTTTTCAGCATGCCCATCATTCACATATCACAGTAAACAACAGTTAGCACCATCAAATGATCTTTTATCCTGAATAAGTGCACTGAAAGATGGTTAACCTGTCTAGATGTCATCCCAACATTGGATGGTGAAATAACACTATAAGAAAGATTACCTGCATTTTATGCTTCTCCATGTGATGTACCAGCAGCACTGCCTGTAGTGCTACTGGCAGAATCTAACAATTCAATTTCATCTTGTATGGGGATAGGCTTCCCAACTGCAATCCTACCATTAATCCTTGCCTGTCCCCCAACACTATTTCCTTGCCTTCACTAACATTCAAAATTTCCACAAGCTACCTGCTTCCATATAGAAGCAGCGAGTCTGGTACCGGTGGCCATACCAACGGGAGTCTTGTCATCTTGAGGGGAACAAATATAAGAGTGTTTCCTTCTACAGAAATTCTCATCTGAATCAGATGATATGGTCATGTCTGAACCTGATTCACTGTCCTTGCCACTAATTGGTATTTCCTGAGACACTGGAAGCACACTGGGAGACAAATGTCCAACACCAAATTTGGCAGGAAAAGGGAATACAGACTGAAGTCCAACATTCCTTAAAATAGGAACAGGTTCAAATTTTGGTTTCGAAGACAAGGTTAAATTGGAAGCATCTCCTTTTTTGGTCCTGCCCTCCCAATACAAGTTTACAAGGTAAAGTAAATCCTTTCAACGCCTGACTACCTGAGTCTAGACTAGACTATTATATTGATAAAGCTGAAACATATATTCACATACAGAAATAGTTTTCTACAAACTACCAGCACATATGTTACATTTCACATACAGACATATACACACAAGACACAGCATATCAAGATGGATGCATGAGACAAAGAATGGAAAAGAAAGAAAAGCAACACACACACACACACACACAAAAAGGAACCCATACATATCACCATATGAGATCATACATTACATTACATGATTACTCAATCCATACATAAATATGGGTTTACCTCTCGTACCCGTCTAATGGCATCACCATTGAAGCCTGGAGTGAACATTGTAGTGAAGTTTCTTCTTCACCTAAACCATAATTGAGAGAGAAACTTAATAATTATCCCATTCAATGATGTAACAACTACCGCAAATGGAAGCAAAACCCAGCAAAACTTCATCAGAAAAAGCACAAGCCATTACCACTGGTTGTGAGAATTTTATTTTATTATATATATATATATATATATTTCCGGCCAACTTATGTATCCACCCATTGCATTTTTTCTTACTAATTTTCTTAGCAACCAAACAGAAAAACTAAGTTTAAACGAATACAAAAGACTCAAAATGCACCAAAACCAACAATTGATACCTTTTTTTTGATCAACTAACAATTGATATCAATCAACCCAGAAACAGAACTCTCTTAATTGATCAAACAAAGTGATCAGAAACTTGAGTGGCTCTAAAGATCCCAACTTTACTCATTAACTTGCAGTTGTCTAAAGAATTCTTACCATCCAAACGAGAATCCCAATTTATTAACGATTTAAATCGAGAAAGTGGCATAATGTAGCAAGTAAATTCACTTTCCTTTTCGAAATACCCAAAACAAAAGTAATATGAAACGGTACTGACTGAATAAAAAAAAAAAAAAGATCTTTCACCAAATCGTTTATGCGCCGGAAAATTCATTCTCTAAAGTATCGAGACGGAAACCTCCATTACTTCCGCCGGAGAGAAGAACGCCAGAACCACTCGCAAAGAAATATAAACTTCAGTGCGGAAAAAGCAGAGCTGCAGAGGTAGTAAACGAGTGTGGGGCTGAAAGCGTGTATTTCTCTTCCGCGCTAAATTTAGTGTTTCGGACTATTGCTTTTGTAGTTGTAATATTATTACATAATTTTATTTTTAGTACCATCTTTTTTAGCCGTCGTCAGTGTTATCGTTAAGCAGATGCAGCAGTTCAACATGGATTTGGTTAAAGAAGCTTATTTATTTAAGAAAATATTATATATACAATATAATATATTATTATATAATTAATTTATTTTATTTAAATTTTTATTTATAATATTATATACATATATTTAATATCATATCATATTTATTTAATATTATATTATAATTATAAATTTATAATTTTACATAATATTATAAATATAACATTATCGATTTATTTATTATTATTTAAGTTATTTTGGAGTCAATTTTAGAGTATCTCAAGTTTTCTCAAGTAATCTTTTACATTCACATAATATGTTTAAAGAAATTAATTATAATATTTTATTATCTATTAATGACAAAAGTTTTTTTGAATAAGAAAGAATTAAAAAAATATTATAATTGTTTCAATTAAAACTTAAATTTTGACATAAATTAAGATATTTAATACATATTATCAATCTACCAAGGGTTACCAGTGCTATGATGACAAAACTTTGAATACTGAATCTACCCTAAAAAAACCAGTTACTTGACAATAAATTCAGCCTTGTTCCATTTCATGCCAGTGCCAATTGATTTGAAATCATTAGATACATAAATCATATTAGAAAGGAAAATAATTTATGAGTAATTTTTTATATTATTTTTTGTATAGTTTTATATATTATTTAAATAATTAATTTTTTTATATAGTTAAAATTTATAATATTAAATATATTTATTCATTTAATAATGTATAAAAATAATATAAAAAATTATTCTTTTATCAATAATTTATTAAAAACTACAAATTTTATTGGCAGAATCGCAAATATCGTCCATGTTTAATTTTTGTTTCCATTTTCAGAAGCAATCTAGGATTTTATCACATTTTAATGCAGGAATAGGAGGAAAGATTGCGT
Source organism: Rubroshorea leprosula (assembly GCA_020521535.1). Classification (NCBI taxonomy): domain Eukaryota; kingdom Viridiplantae; phylum Streptophyta; class Magnoliopsida; order Malvales; family Dipterocarpaceae; genus Rubroshorea; species Rubroshorea leprosula. Next base: position 682,784 of record BPVZ01000051.1, on the reverse strand, counting down.
TGTGACTTGTGAGGGCGGGTGTGACTAACGTGAGGAAGAGGTGACAAACGGAAGCGCAGCCTTTTGAAATGGCCGTTAAACATTTTTAAGGACAATAATATAAAGACAAAATTTTTTATAATTTTTTTATATAATTTT
>BPVZ01000051.1:668476-678785 GCA_020521535.1 Rubroshorea leprosula | reverse complement strand
AAATACCCATGCATGCAAAGAGGCAAGTAAGCAAGAAGCAAGAGCAATACAAAAGTGAGTGAGTGAGTTCCAAAGAGAGCTCTGGGTGAAAGAAAAAAAGGGGAGTTGAGAGCTAGGCATTAAAAGCTTAGGTGTAAGTGTGCTCCATAGAGAGAGTATATTCGGTGATAAAATTGTGAGTTTATTACAATTGTGATCATATCTTAAGGAGTGGGAAACACCAAGAGAGAAAAATACTTGAGTGTATACTCTCTACAATTTTATCATATAGTGGAATACCTTTCGGAGTTTATCTCATGGTTTTTTCCCTCAATAGTTTTCTAAGGGTTTTTCCATATAAAATTTGATGTTGTCTTATTATTTATTTTTCCTTTTAAGTGCCTAGTTAAACTGCCCATTTTACTTTATTTTTTTCTTAAATGGCTGGTTAAACCGTACAATTTATTTTGCTTGGCTGGCTACGCCATCTTTTTCACTAACCGTTAACATTGGTCAGCTAAGCCACTTGTTTTGTTATTTGTTCACATGTTTTGTTCACAGGAATTAGTTTATTCCTTTGCGCCATTTTTCCTAACACTAATTTGCTCCATAAAGCTTGAAACACATGTCACGGTAATGGCTTCGTAAAAACATGTGCTACTTGTGAGGTGGAACCAATGAATCGAGTAACAAAACTAGGTCGTAGGTGAATCAGTCACTGACAACGGTATTGAAAAAAGGAACATAAGTCTACGCAGAGATTCAGCATTTTGTATGGCGGAGAGGATTTGGGCATTTGCAACGGAGATTGGAGTGGGAGATCGTGGCAATGAAACAGAGGTGATTTAGAGATTAAAGGGCATGGAAGATCGTGATAGGGAGCTAACTAGATTATCAAAGGTCAGTAACATTGTTGTTGAGGGGAATGGTGGTACTAATTTACAATGATTTTTCTATCTATAAATATTAGAGGTTTGGGGGGGGGGAGGAAAAAAAAGTGGAGTCAAAGAGTTAGTTGTGAAAGAGAAAGTTGAATTCTTGTCTATTCAAGAGTCGAAGATAGAATTGGCCGATTATCAGTTGTGTAGAACCATATAGGGGGTAGATAATTTTGATTGGGTAGCAAAGCCATCTAGAGGAGCATCTGGAGGGTTAATCTGCATTTGGAATAGTGATGTGTTGAGAAGAGATAGTATAATTGAAGGCGAGAGTTTTGTGGGTGTTTATGGATTCTAGGGACCTCAAAAATTCCAGTATGCATTCTGAACATATATGCACCTTGTGATATGCCTGGTAAAAGAGTTTTGTGGTCCAACATTAAAGAGTTGATGATGGCAGCGAGTGGTTGTTGGTGCTTAATGGGCAATTTTAACGCCATTAGAAATGAGCATGAATGGAATGGAGGGAGAACTAACATGAGGGATATGGCAGAGTATGATGAGTTTATCAAGGAATGCGGTTTAATTGATCTTCCTCCAATTGGCTGAAAATATACATGGTACCAACCAAATGGAGTAGTTATGAGTAGGTTGGATAGGTTCTTGCTGTTAGAGGATTGGTGTCTTAAATGGGGTGATATTAAATAGTGAGGGTTGAAGAGAACGAAGTCAGATCATTGCCCAATCTTAATGAAAAATCTTACAATTGATTGGGCCTAAACCATTCCATTTCTTTGACGTGTGGCTAGATTCACCAAGGTGCAAAAAACTAGTGGAAGAGGTGTGGAGTTCGACAACAATCTCAGGTTGGCATGGATACCAATTAAAAGAAAAGTTGAAGGAAATGAAGAAAGCTTTGAAAGTATGGAGTAGAAACATGGTTCCGGAGACAAACTCTATCATTAAAAAATGTGAGGACTCCATAGTTGCTATTGACTTAAAAGGCGAAGTGACTCCTTTGTCTAAAGAGGATGTACAATCAAAGAGGAATAACTTTTTGCAATTATGGAAACACCAAAAAGTAAAAGAGGGCATGTGGCGCCAAAAAACCAAGAAGGCATGGATTAACGATGGGGATGCCAACATGAAATTCTTTCACAGATGTGTTAAGGGAAAAAGGAGACAGAATGAAATAGTTGGCATACAGGTGGGTGACAAGTATATGGAACAGGTTAACGAAATCAAGGAAGGTGTGGCTAACTATTTTGAGAACTTGTTCACAGAAGAGAGGTGGCAACGCCTTCATCTAGACGGGATTGAATTCAAGAAGATCTCAGGTGGAAACAACTCTCTATTACTCACCCCTTTCAACGAAGAAGAAGTTAAACAAGCAATGTGGAGTTGTGAAGGCTCTAAAGCACTAGGGCCGGATGGTTTTAATTTCAATTTTATCAGAGAAATGTGGGATTTGATCAAAGGTGATATGATGGGTTTCGTACATGACTTTCACAAAAATGGGAGATTGGTTAGAGGAGCAAATAGTTCCTTCATTGTGCTGATACCTAAAGTTATTAACCCCCAGAAAATTGAGGAATTCAGGCCCATATCCTTAATCGAAGTAATATACAAGGTGATTGCGAAGCTCCTCGCAAATAGAATCAGCTCGGTTCTGGACAGCATCATTGAAGAAAGCCAAATGGCTTTTATTAGAGGAAGACAAATGGTTGATAGCATTGTAATTGCCAACAAAACAATTGCTGTAGCAATGAGAAACAAGAAGGCCAGCTTTGTGTTTAAATTGGACTTCGAGAAGGCATATGATCAGGTGTGCTGGGAGTTCCTGGATTACATGATGTCGAGGATGGGTTTCGATCCCAAATGGAGAAGGTGGATAAACGAATGCTTGAAGACAGCAGAGGTGTCAGTTCTTCTTAATGGCAATACTACTAGACAAGCGAAAATTAACAAAGGCCTGAGACAAGGCGCTCTACTTTCACCCTACTTATTTTTACTAGTTGTAGAAGGCTTAAATGGTATCATCTCTTCAGCAATCAACCATGGACTCTTTGAAGGAATCGATATTGGCAACAGGGGAATGATAGTGTCTCATTTACAGTTCACCAATGACTCAATTCTATTTGATAAGGCTGCGGAGGGCAACATATGGGCAGCGAAGAGTATAATGAGAATCTTCTAGTTGGTATTGCGTTTGAAGATTAATTTTGGGAAAAGCCAACTTTTGGGAATTAATGTATTAGATGAATGGATGTCAAAAATGGCCTACATATTAAACTACAAGCAAGGAGTATTCCTCTACAAGTATTTGGGGGTGCCAATAGGAGGTAGTGTTAAAAGCATTGCTATGTGGAAACCTTTGATCGAGACATTTGAGAAGAAATTGAGCTCATGGAAAGGTCGACTCCTCTCCTTTGGTGGAAGGATTACTCTCCTCAATGCAGTGCTATCCAGTCTTCCAGTGTTTACCATGTCCATGCCCTTACTACCAAAAGGTTTGATTCTTTCTTTAGATAAAATTTGCAAGAACTTTCTTTGGGGGGGGGGGAGGAAGGGAAGGTAAGAAGAAGATTAATTGGGTTTCATGGGATAAAGTTTGCAAAAGCAAATTGATGGGTGGGCTAGGGGTAGACCTTAGAAAATTCAATCTAGCATTGTTGGGAAAGTGGTGGAGTAGACTTGCAAGCGGGGAAGAAAGGCTATTGTACAAAATGATCAATCATAAGTATGGGTGTATAGAGGGTAGGTGGACAGATTAGGTACAAGAGTATGGCCAAAGGGGGTCTTTATGGTGGAGAAATATATGTAAGATAGACCACATTGATGCAAATATCGAGGGATGGCTATTAGGGGGATTTAAATTGAAACTAGATGAAGGGAATTATGTTAACTTTTGGAAGGATGCATGGATAGGGGATCAACCCCTTGCTAACTGTTTTCCTACACTGTTTCTTGTTTCAACAGACAAAGAAAAGAAGATCTCCCAAATGGTTATATGGAAGGAAGAGAATTGGCAACGGACACTACACTGGAGACGACCACTGTGTGAGTGGGAAGAAGATAACTATTCTGAGATGCAAAGAATGCTCAAGAATATACACCCAATCCGAGACCGAAAAGACTGTTGGATGTGGAGGTATACTAAAGAGGGAGAGTACTCTATCAAATCAGCATATGCTCTTCTTTTTAGTAACAACTGTGATAATATAACTCGGGTGCATGAAAGGACTTGAAGCAAACTTATCCCCACAAAAATTAGTGCATTTGGTTGGCAAGTAATGCAGGATAGGATCCCTACAAAGCTTAGTCTATAAGAGGGGAATCATGATTGATCCTAGCCAAATTATGTGTGGAATGTGCGGAGATAACATTGAAGATGCCAACCATCTTTTTCTTCACTGTAAAGTTGCTTTTTTGGTAAGGAGCAAATGTGCACAATGGTGGAGTTTTCTTTCAGTCCAACCGAAGACTTGCTATGATGATTTTGAACAACACAAACCCCTTGTTAAAGACCCTTCAGTGAGAGATGGGTGGGATGTGGTATGCTTCTCCACTATATGGTTCCTGTGGATAGCAAGGAATGCAAAGATTTTCAGAAATCATGAGTATGATGCAGACAGAATTTTTGAGTTTGTACAACTAAGAGCTTTCAGTTGGATTAAGGGAAGGACAACGAGATATTCTTTCTGTTTGCACGATTGGATGCTGGAACCAGTCTTAAGCCTCAAAGATAAAAGAGGTACACAATTAGCCTTATTATGAAGTTTTGTGATGTTTCCTTATGTTTCCTGATGCTGTCACTGAGCAGTTAGTTGACTTTGGCCATTTTGTTTGCTGGTTTATGTTCTCGTGAGTTTAAGTTAGCTGAAGTTAGTGGATGCTCAGGGACTGTTTCTTTTGTACTAAAGGCAGGAGTACCCCTTGTACTCCATCAAATAAATTCCTTTGGCTGTGCAAAAAAAAAAAAAAGAAAACGAATCTAGTAACAAGATGACCAAGAGCAATTTTCTCCCTCACTAAGTGATAATCAATTTCAATATATTCGGTGCGCCCGTGAAACACTGGATTTACAGTCATATGAAGTGCACTCAAGTTATCACAGTGAAGAATAGGAGTTTTATAAAGTGGTACTCATACGTCTCGGAGAAGGCATGCAATCTTAGGTAATTTCAGCTGCTGTGGATGCCATTGATCGGTACTCTGCTTCAGCACTTGAATGAGCCACTATGGGTTGTTTCTTGGCACACCAGGAGATACAAGTGCTTCCAAAAAAGGTGCAATAGCCGAAGGTGGAGCGACAAGTGAGGGGACATCCAGCCCAATCCACATCCGAGAAAAAATTTTCATAGCCATGACCAAGGCTTTGTAATAATAGAAAAAATTTTGTTTTGTCTGGGACAATTTTTCCCATGGTAGCAAGTTCATCACGAATGTATTTGAGTTTTCTTAAATACTCACCCAATGAATCATCACCTTTGCGTTGTAAGGTCACTGCTTGATTCAAATTGAACTCCCTTTCTTGGGAGTCTTGGGCGTATGCTTCTTCCAAAGCATTCCAAACGTTATGGGCTGTTGTAAGTCCGATAACAATTCCAAGCACTTCTTCAAACTTCAAAGAGAGTGTCAGTAATCAATCCGTGAAGAAGACGATCAGACTGTCTGTGAAATATAGGCTGGATTTGAAACCTCCTTGGATCCCATGGCATCAGTGCCATCAGGAACCTTAATAGTCATTGCTGGCATGTTGTATTCATCACCTAAAAAACCTTGCATGTCTTGGCTTTCAATGAGTGCTGCCATTTGAGTTCTCCAGAACAAATAATTGTTAGGAGTCAATTTTAAGGAGACAAAGTTGGCCACGTTAAGTGTTGAAGGATACGGATAAGTATTGGTTTGTGAAGGAGCCATTGTAGGATTTGGAGTAAAGCTAGGAGAAACTCTACTTTTCCCCGCTCTAATACCATAAAGAAGAATTTGAATATAAAATTTCTCTCTCCAGATGAGAGAAAGAGAGTTTCTGTTATTTATAATATATTTTCAAATTACATCATAACTTGATTTGAGTAATGAAAATAATTGTAAAAATTCACAAAATAAGTGCATTAATTTCTTACAGGACAAAAATCTCCAATGGCTATTTAACTGCTAATTTTCCTCAATTTGAGTTTTTCCAAATGCATCAGATTTCTACTGTCCTTGCCTCACTTTTATTCTTTCCATTTTGTTCTTTGCATTAATTGTGCAAGGTTCCATTTTGAGCTGTTGCCTTTTTACCATCATCTTTTCTTTTTTTTTTTTTTATTATTTTTTGGAATAAATTGTCAAGGGATGGACTCGAAGCCCGCCCACAAAAGAGGGAGAATGCAGCTCAAGCTGACAGAGTACCAGTTGACCCGAAGGGTCAGGTGCTTTACCATCATCATTTAATCCAAGAACCTGCCGCTTGAGCTCTTTAATTTTAGCAGCCAACTCATCCCTGTTTTCCTGCAGGACACAAAATTAAAAAAAAGTCAGTATTATTCTGAATACATCCCAACCGAGCAGATTGGTAGTTGAATCAGATTTCGTTTTACATCCCAGTAACTAAAAGCCCAAACAGCTACCTTGAATAACAGATGGCGGGAGCTGAACCAGACTGTGTATCCAAGACCAACAACTTGCATTAGCTTAGGGAACTGCATGGACAGTAATTGTCAGATGAAGAACATAAATATTGTCCACAGCTCAGAAGATGTGTATACTGTAACACGTACCAATGGAATAGATTCAATTGCAGCAGCAACAGCTGATGCTAACCATAGAGCAACCAGAGCGCCTCCCATACAAGAGATTGAACAAGCAGCTTTAGTGTTAAGCTACAATTAATTAATAAGCAAGTAATCAATATCATGTATAGCGGGCAAAAAAATTTTAAAGACTGGCAAATTTACAAAAGAATACTAAAAGTATCAAAGAAAGATTATTAGACGTACGGGTGCAAATAACTTTTCCAACAATAAATCATGTTGCTCAGGTAACCGCATCATCGACATGATAAGTCAATGGATGATTAAGAATCTAAGAAGACTTTCATTAAGTCAAGAAATCATCATAGCAACATATTCATATTTTTGTCAGGGAAACAAGAAAACAATGTTTTATAAAAAAAAAAAACCAATAAATAGGCTAGTGCTTCAAAAGTAATCCTACACAGTACACAACTAGAATAAAATAATTTTGCTTCACCAAGGATTGCTAAAGATGGTATCAAAGAAAGAAGATTACACGGTACGTAACCATCGTTGCTCCTTTTGAGTCACAGTTTAATGCAGGAATGGGTGGGGAGATTGCGTTGTGAGGGCGGGTGTGGTTAACATGAGGAAGAGGTGACAAACGGAAACGCGCTCTTTTATAACGGCCGGTAAGCATTCTTAACTCTTAAGAAGCTCGGTGCTCCTTTTGAGTCAGGGCGCACACGGATCTCCCATCTTGCATGCTTTCAGTCCTTGCGTCATCCACTCCACCTTTGCTAGTGTCCTAGAAATCAATTATTTTGGACAAAAGAAAGGATACTTAATTACTCTGAAAGTAACCTTCGTAAAATGGAAAAAAAAAAAAAAAAAAAAGCAGTTTCACTAATTCTTTTGATTTTTTTTTTCTTTCTGAATTTAATCAATCAATCTATGTACTGATAATGTTTTCCAGCACTTCCAACAAGCAAAGAACATGCCTCCCTCACCGACTTTGGACCTTTTTCTTTTTTCCTTTTTTTTTTTTCCCTTAATTTATCTCTTCGGTGGTTTTGTTTTTTTGGGGCTAAGGTATGCCAAAGGCTAATCTCTTATTTTTCCAACAATAATGATCTGTTGGCCTAGCTGCTACTTTGGATAAGTGCGTGTAAATTTAGGACATTTTTTATTACTCATGTCTCAAAAATAATATTATACGGAGAAGCTGATATCTCGTTTTAGTTGGTTTAAACTTGAAAAATAAACTTTCAGCTCAAAAATCAAGATAAAAACTAAATAATTATAAAAGAAATAAAAGTGATTATTTTTAATAATAATAATTAATTATAAATGAATAGAGGCAATTATATTTTAGGATAAGCACTTCCTGGTAAAATTTTCAAAAAGTTTCCTTTCTAGATCTGTAATCAGACTATTTTTCATTTTAATTAATCAGACTGCTTTTAAAGCATTTATAACCAATTACAAAACAAATATAATAAACTACTTTTTTTAATTGATTTTTGTGTCCAAAAATTAACTTTCCAAAACTGAAATCCGAGTTGTTTTTTTATGTAGCTTCCTCAAGTATTGTGTCTGGGACATGAGAAACTAAAGGCTCTTAGGTGAGATCTACAGTTCTAATAAGAAGTTTTGTGTTTAAGTTGAAGGCATGTGGGGGTGAGTACAAGAATGGAATTGGTTGCCAAGCATATTATGCCCACCCAATGTCAAAAGAGTGATAAAAAAAAGTTATACTCCTATTTATTTCGGAAATATTTTCCTAAATTGTATTTGTTTATTTACTCTATTTATCTTAGAATAGTTAGTGTTTTAAGATATGTCATAAAATAATAATCATTTTTTTCAAATTTTGAGGAAGATAATTATTTTTTTATTAAACTTTATGATTATCACTTAGTTTTAATTATCCATCATATATTAAAAAAAATCTCTTTATTTTTATTTTTATTTTAAAGTGTAAAATAGGTAAAAATAAAAATTATCTTCAAATCCTTCATCCCAAAATAAAAGCAAAAAACATCTATTATTTTAAGATGGAGATAGTAAAAAAGATTTATTTAAGTGGTACATGAAATGTCTTTAAGAGATGTTTATACAATTAAGAATTTGAACTTCTAGTTAGAAGTTTCAAATTTGAATCTTTGGATTAATGAGAAAGGATTATCAATGAAAAAATTGTTTTTTATTGTATAATTTATTATTTGATGTATATTGATATTCTTGATTTTGTTACCTGGACTAGCTGGAAGAGATTTTCAAGCACCTAACGCAGGTGATCGAAAAAGGAAAAACTCGTTGGGGTGGGTGCCAAAGATTTCTTTGGCATGCATCATCTGATGCTTTAATTAGGCAAAGATTCGTCGAAGATGAAAGGGAGGAAGAAGGCTAAGAGAGAAGGACTCAAAAGGAATTACCTTTTTGAAGTGAGGAGGCTTTTTTAATCTTTTTCTTAATTTATCTCGTATCGAGTAAACCTATCAAATTTCGTATGTCAAAAGTTTTTTATTTATCAAAATAATACATATGACAGATGTGACATCCTATATGAGTTTGACACATGTGCATAAGACAAAAAAAGAAAGTGGGCAGCATCTTCTAAGCTTTTGCAAATGACACGACTTAGTGGTCTATACTAATACAACTTGAGATGATGTGAGTTCTTTATCTTTTGTATTTTGTTTTTTATTCTGCCTTGATGATTAAGCTAGCACAATAACTCTATTTAGAATAACTTTCTAGTTACATAAGTTGTGGTTAAGATAACTTATTGGTTAGAAATTTATAATTTTATAAGTACATAATTTTATTAAATATTTTGTGAGAGTTTTTTTAAAATCAAATTGAGTTGAAAAGTTTTATTTAGTATATCTATTTCACATAAGACATAGGCCAATTAAAAACTATAATGTGTACAGTAAGCACTCAATTAGTATCATACAATATATACATAAATTCCTAAATTACATTCATGGAAAAAATGTTTTGCAATCCAATCATGCGAAGAATGCAAAACATTAGTTCCTTGGTCAATGGAGCTACAAAGGGGCCACGGCCATGCACGAGCACTCCAATCAAGGGGTATGGGTCCCTCGATTATTGAAGTGCCCGGCATAAGATAGATTGCAAATCACGATGTGATGTGCCCTTAGGTAGGGTTGATATGTCACCATGTAAGGATTGATGTTAGTAGATATTTTTAAAAATATATATATTTATTAATAAAATATATTTTTAAAAAATCATTTTTCTTTATATTATGTCTACCATCTTTCCTTGGTTGGTAACTATTTGAATAATTCAACAGCAATATTTTTTAATAAAAATAAAAAAATTTAAATTTAAATTATAAAATAAGTAGATAAAATAAATTATTATTTATTATATAATTAGGATAAGAAAAGAAAAAAGATCATTCACTTGTTCTCCAACGAATTTCATTTATAAAGAAAGAAATTCAAAAGCAGTTTGGCAATTATTAAAAAAGGAAGGGAAGAGATTCCATTTTTCCATCCGTTCCCTTCCTTATATTCCCCCTCATATAAACGCATTGGCTTCATGAAGTACATTTCATTTGCAACATCCTAATTCTAAAAAGAACGATCTAAGATGTAAGGACGAGCGTCCTAACACTACATTATCGATTCGGCCGAAAAGAAAAGCAACACAGCTTTATCAAGGTAGGCTATTTGGGTGCTAGCCTTCCAC
>BPVZ01000051.1:650902-668376 GCA_020521535.1 Rubroshorea leprosula | reverse complement strand
ATTTTCTCTTTTTTCATTAAAAGATTAAAAAATGTAATCTTAGTTCAAATTGTACAAAAAAAAAATTCAATTAGGTTGTGACCTAACCATCATACCCTTAATGATATTGCTCTCCATGTCAATTCATTAAGGGCATTTTAGTGATTTTACTGCCTGGACGGCACTTTTATTTTGCAATCTAACTGCAAGCATGTAATTCAGTAAAAAAATTTTCCAGAATGATATAAAAATTTCATTGCTATGACTATAGTCTATTTATTCACATATTTGTATAACAACCTGCAGCCTAAATATCATCTGGAGAACATTAGCTCTACATTTCATATTCGATGTATTAAACTAAAGAACAATGTAAATCAAACCAACCCTGCATATCAATCATCACTTAATCCAAGAACCTGCCGCTTAAGCTCTTCAATTTTAGCAGCCAACTCATCCCTGTTTTCCTGCAGGACACAAAATTTGAAAAAAAAAGGTCAGTATTATTCTGAAAACATCCCAACTGAACAGATTGGTAGCTGAATCAGATTTCGTTTCACATCCAAGTGACTAAAAGCTCAAACAGCTACCTTGAATAGCAGATAGCGGGAGCTGAACCAGACTGTGTATCCAAGACCAACAACTTCCATTAGCTTAGGAAACTGCATGGATAGTAATTGTCAGATGAAGAACATAAATATTGTCCACAGCTCAGAAGATGTGTGTACTGTAACACGTACCAATGGAATGGATTCAATTGCACCAACAACCACTGATGCTAACCATAAAGCTACCAGAGCACCACTCCCATACAAGAGAATTGGATAAGCATCTTCAGTGCCAAGCTGCAATTAATTAATAAGCAAGTAATCAATATCATGTATAGCAGGCAAAAAAAGGTTAAAGACTAGCAAATTTACAAAAGAAAACTAAAAGTATCAAAAAAAGAATATTACACAGGTGCAAATAACAATAAATCATGTTGCTCAGATAACCGCATCATCGACATTATAGTCAATGGATGATTAAGAATCTAAGAAGACTTTCATTAAGTCAAGCAATCATCATAGCAACATATTCATATTTTTGTCAGGGAGACAAGAAAATAGTGTTTTAAACAAAAAAACCATTAAATAGGCTAGTGCTTCAAAAGTAATCCTACACGGTACAGAACTAGAATAAAATAATTTTCCTTCACCAAGGATTACTAAGGAAACTATCAAAGAAAGAAGATTAAATGGCATATGTAACAATGAATTATGTTGCTCAGGTAACCGCATCATTGACATGATTGTCAATGGATCATTAAGAACCTAAGATGATTTTCATTAAGTCAAGCAATCATCATAGCAACATATTCATATTCTTTTCAAGGAAGAAAGAAAATAATGTTTTAAACAAAAAAAAAAAAAAAACCAATAAATAGGTTAGCGCTTCAAAAGTAATCAAACATGGTACACATCCAGACTAAAATAATTTTCTTTCACCAAGAATCATCAAAGATAGTATCAAATAAAGAAGATTACATGGTGTCAACAACAATAAATCATGTTGCTTAGGTAACCGCATCATCAACATGAATGCTGATGGATCATTAAAGAATCTAAGAAGCCTTTCATTAAGTCTAGCAATCATCATAGTAACAAATTCATATTTTTGTTGAGCAAGCAAGAAGATAATGTTAAAAGATAGTATCAAAGAAAGAAGATTAATGGGTTGTTAGTAATCATGTTGCTCAGGTAACCGCATCATTGACATGATTGTCAATGGATCATTAAGAATCTAACAAGACTTTCATTAAGTCTAGCAATCATCATAGCAACAAATTCTTTTTTATTTTTTTGAGGAAGCAACAAGATAATAATGTTTTAAACAAAAAACCAATAAATCGTTTGTTGCTTCAAAAGTAATCCTACATTACTGGAATAAAATAATTTTCCTTCATCAAGGACAGTAAAAAGATAGTCAAAGAGGCAAGAATATTCTGGTAGAAAAACAGCAAAAGAACAGTTGTTAGAAATATATACTGACTCCAAATCACTGAGGTCAAAACACTAACTGGAAAGAAGAAAAATGGCATTAGGATGCTTAATAAATTTGGTTGCTCAGGTAAACCACTCAGGCCAACACAAAAGTGGAACTATTTTACCAAGCATTCTACAACACTTTCATCAAGTGAAAAGGCTGAACAAAGCAACCAAATTAGATATTTCCATCTAACCAAAAAACCAACAATAGCAGTAACCATGAGGATAACAAATAGCATAATACACTTCCTAAACAACTGATTACAGAAAATTGGCCCCCAATGCCTAAGAAGGATTAAATTAAACGCAAACCTTGATGTTCAGCTTCTCCAAAAACTCATTCATCTGTATCTGCTGATCCAAAGGGGCCTCTAATTTAGGCTCTCCATTCAAAAAAGTTTCACTATATCCATCCTTCTCAGAAGCAACATCTTCCACAGTAATCACACCATCAACCTCTTCTTCAACAAACTTACTTGTTTCAGTTGTTTCCTCGGTTGTTGCCCTTGGCAACAAGACCCCTGAAACGAAAATTATAAAGTTTTCCACTTTCATTACTTAATATGACAAAACCAAAATAATCATATACAAACTTAACAAGTTACTGTTCCATATACTAAATGCAACCCGAAATGTCCCAAATCCTCTTTTTTAAAACAAAGACATGAACAAGCCAACACAAGCAGAAACATAAATAAAGAAACAAAAAATGACATTCAAACACGAATTTAACAATCAAACTCAACAAAATAGGTAAAACCGTTACTTTTTAAAAAACAGAATACAGAACAGAGAGCAAAACAAACCCTAGCAATCTGAACATACAAATAGCCTGGGATACAGCATATAATCAAAATAATAAGAAACCTAACAGCGAGAAATCTTTGGAAACGAAGCAGATGAAACCTAGAGTTTAGTTTCTTACGGTGGATAAGGAGGCGGCGGATGGCGCAACTAGCCGAAGCCTGCTTGAAAGAGAGGGAGGTTTTGGTCTCAGGAGCAGGAGTGGCGGCCAAGAATCTGTGTCTCCGGTGGTGGTGGTGGTGGTGGTGGGCATCAAGGGGTAGGTTGAGAACCGCTTGGAATGTACAGAGCTCCATTTTCTTGTTTTCTTCGGAAAAAATTAAGAGAGTGACTGAGTGAGTGTGAAAAAGCAGACGCAGTTTATAAGGGTAGGCATCTAGGGTTCCTTAAAGATATTTGATTAGTTGCATTTTAAAATTTATTTTATTTTTAAAATCTAAAATTCAAAGCGGCACCCCGCCAGTTGGTTTTTCACTTTTTCTACCTATTGTTTCTATGAATAAATTGGTTTTCATCAATATCAAGGTAAAGAATAATTATTAAATAATAATTATTTTTTATTTTAAAATAAATAAAATTTTTATTATTTTTTATATAAAAATAAAATATTTATTAAATATCAATAAAGGCACACAAAAAAAAAAATCCAGCGCATAAATAATTACTTTTAAATTTCAGTAGACTCAATCTAAATTACTTATTACAAAAAATGGTAAAAACCTAAATTAATAACTTGAGTAAGCTCACGAAATAATTTAAATCATTATCTAACACATTTTAGCTATCTTAATATAACCTAGAAAAAGGATAACTCCTCCCTTGTGCCCCCTCTACCATCCCATTCTTGCTTCATTTGTCAGGCGCCTCATCCACTTGATCCTCATCCTCAACCCCTCCTTTACGTTTTCCAACCTCACACCCTCAAGGATAGTCATCCCCCAGCTCCCCTTTCTCCCTTGCAAGACGCTTCCACGGCTTTGCCTGAGACCATTCCCCACTCTCATTCTTTTTACATCACAATTAATAATTTATTAAAATGAAGCTATATGTCTATCTAGAGATCAAATGATTATATATTTTAAAATTAATAAGAAGGTATTTGACTGTAATCCGATATATTAGAGTTTATTTTTGATGTGGTCATAAGTTGATACAGATTATTTTTATTAAATTAAAATTTTTGATATTTTTGTTTATTACACCCAAAGAGTCTAATTTTATTTATTTTAAAAGTAGATTTAAAAGAGCAGTGTTTTGTTGTGTTAAAAGGATAATCACGTGGTCCAGAGAAAAAGTGCTGCCCCAAATATTCTTTTGAACTCTTGCAATCAAAAGCTTATGGATTGGAGGTAGTATTTGATTGGAACTTAAACCCTCTTCTTCTTTCTTTGGTACAAGGGAGTTGCAGATTTGGGATTAAATCAAAAGAGGGCTTTGATTGGGTCAATGGAGAAGAGTGTGGCTGATTTTTATGAGTTCCAATCGATAAGATTTGGGTGGTTTTTTGCTGCTGATTTTTGTTTCTGGCTAACTAGTAGTTCACAAGATGAAGGTAATTTCGGGGTTGTTGGGATTGTTTTTCATCATGAATAGGAGAGAGGATCAAGATCTAATTTCTGCTAAGTGGATGCAGTTATGAAGGCCTTTAAATACAAGTTTTCAACACATTTTTTAGTTTCAACAGACTTACTCTTTACACACAAGTCAAGTTACTTTTCAAAACTCATTATTATGCACAAAGCATGTCCTAGTTCTAGTTTAGTCTACCTAACAATTTCTTAGTTCAAAGTTATTTCTCAACAATTTATCTTTGAATTCGCAATCTAGTGGAGTAAAACAACAATCTCTAGGGGATTTCTTTCATTATTAGTTTAATTTTGGTAAAATTAGTCTCCATGACATTAATCTCATTTTGTTGTTTGCTTCTACTTAAATTATCAATTATTTAGCATTTTAATTTAAATTCAAGTATGGCTACAGTTTCAATTAGACTTGAATCTCTTTGCATTTTTACTGCAATTTGCAGTTTGGTTGATTTTTAGCTTGTTGCATTTTCTAAATTTCTATCAACTAACAATTTTTGTCTTATAGTTTACATTTTTGTCTAACTTTATTTACTACACTTTTGTTTATCAAATTCCAACACTTGTTTTTAGCTCATTCACTTTCTAGTCCTTTAACTTAATTTTTCTTGATACTTGTTTATTATAACCAAAAATATTGACGTGCTTCCAAGGTAATTTTGAGCTCACTATGCAGGACCTAATTCATCATTGCTGCCAATTGTCTAATTCAGACGCATTTTACTCTAAATGACGTTCTTCCAACAGCCCTTTTCACAGGGAAAAATTGAGTGGACGAAGAAGGTTGTCAATGAATCCTTTTCATGCTTTTCTTACAAAAGTGACATGCCTTCATTCTAATTTCTACCGCGAGGTGTGGCTTACAAAATTTTAAGGGTAACACATTCCCAACCCCCCATCTTAAACACTTGGTTGTCCAGACTACTCAAAGCCGTGCTTTGCTCCTCTCTCTCTCTTGCAACCTCATCATTTCATCTCTTAAGCAAGCACTCCCTCCCTTATTCCATTCTACATCAGTATCCCCCTCTTGCCCTCATAAAACTCTCCTTCCATTCACCCAAGTAGTCGTTGCCTCCCATAATCTTTCAGCAAAGTTTGATCCCCAAAACCTCTCATAGCATCCCTTCTCTACCTATTCTCATACGTTGTCACCTCATACCTCCTTTCCTCTAGATTCACCCTTAACCATTCTCCATATTGGCGTTCCCCAACCCCCCTCTTGCCCTCAACATCTTTAACAAATAAAGTTGACTTTTGTTTTAAGGGAATTTCTAATTTGTGCCTTGTGCCCTTAAAGGACATGTTAGTAATGCATTTATTGTACTTTTTGTAATTAATCTGTACTAAAAATTAAAACATAAGTTTAATTTTATTAACTGTTAAATTAAAAAGTATACACGTGACATTGGTAATAAAAACAAGCTCAACTTTTGTGATTTTATATAGAAATTAAATATAAAAAAATTACAATTAATACACTCTTAATCTTTATCCTTATGACACAAATTAAATAAATCTTTATTTTAATTATATATGCTACCTGTTGGTTTTTTATTATGCTTTTTGAACTAAAAATCATAATTTCTCTTTTTAATTTAAAATTTTATATTTTTCAAGAAAAAAAAAAGCCACAATTATTGCATAATAATTGCTCATTAGGATATAGGATAAACAAATCCTTTAAAAATATATATGAATTTCATTTTTATTGTTCAGATTGTATCAAATTGTAGAAAAAGAATATGTAAACAAAAAAGAAGTCCCATGTTAAAAGACCTTCTCCCCAATCTAAAAGTTAATTTTGTATGGTTTAACACAATTCAATTTGCCCAAAACAATTTTGAATATGCATTCTTATTACAAGATCAAAAAGTTTGAACTATATTAAACTATACAATTAAAACTATTAGATGAAGAGTGAACCTCATATTAAAAGCTCTTCCTCCTCTAATAGTTTATGTTTGATAATTTGATATATAATTCAAACTGCAAAATATAATCTTCTTACAAGGGTCCCACGTTTTAGGTCAGGCCAACTTCTTCATCCACTCTTGGGTTCGTGGATTTGCCACCAAAGTTCTATAGGGGTTTATTTTGTTGATTGAAAATTTGAAATCATGTATGAGGATTTACTTGCCAATTATTTCATAGGGGCAAATGAAACAGCGACTAGAAAATGAATTATTATATAAAATAAATTCAAATTTTAAATATAAAATACTAAATTTTTTTATGAACATAGAATAATAAAATTTGTGGACCATATTAATAAATTTTCAAATATTTTGAGGGGGTCTGACGCTATGTCAAATTAAATTGGTATGAGCTCAAAATGATTGAATACGTTTCTACTTTCTTTCCAACTGTCTCACCGGATCAAGATACAAACTCTACAATTCCTAATTTCAATGCCAAAAAAATACAAAAGTTTCTGAAGACACCTGCATTTCCATCCACCTCTAGGGAGCAAAGAGTTTACACTTTTAAATTTAATTGCATGAATTTCATACAGCAGAATAGAGTTAAGGCTAAAGCCAAAGACAGATATATATCACACAGATTCTAAGCTATGTGCTCGCAAAGCTTCCTGTAGGTAATTAACAGCACCCTCGTAGTTTAAGAAGCCCATGAACCAAAATTCAAGACTATCAACGGAAATAACTTGGATGTACTTTTCGGCAGGATTAGCTCTGCTCGATGAGGGGTTAACTACTTTAAGTTGATGTAATGGGATGAGAACCTATTTAAGCAGAGAAAAAGAATGTGAATACACATCATAGCAGAGTCCTGACAATAAGCGAAATATTAGAAAGGATGGGAAGGGGAAATCAATTTTAAAAAGGCTCTCTCCGGATAGACATGCATGTGCATGGTCAAATGTCAAATTTACAAGAATAACAAGTTTCAAAACAATTACTTCATTCATAATCTTTCAAATCTTTATCCACTTCTACAGTTTTTCATGTATTGCACGCGCCTAAGAATTAGCAAATTTTCTTTCCTTACTAAGTAGATTTACCATCTGTTCATCCAACCCGTTTCTCATCTTTAAAGATGCGAAATTCTGTCTTTATCCCCAGCAAACCCGTTCTTGTCCAATAATCTATCTATGATTGAAGATTAGTAATACATTAACTTTTAGAAATCAAAACCCTGCTACCAAAACTGGAGTTATGGGTGCATATAGTATTAGTAATAATATAAAACATATCCAACTTAAAACACTTTCTAGATGGAAAGCAACAAAGACGCCACACTAAATAATCACAAGGGAAGCCCAGAATCAATTTAAATTTTATTTACAGACGAGCATAATATAAAAATTATGCTAACAGCAGAAGGACTTGACCTACAGCATAAGTTAGTAGGGTCGGAACTTGGAACAATCAAAAAAATCCCCCAAGAAAAAGGTATGGGAAAGAAAAATGTTATCATAAGGCTTGCAATTGATGCCATGCAGATTATAGAAATAAGTCGGTCAGGTATAATGCAGTCAAAGAAAGCTATATAAGGTGAAACATAATTTCAAATTCTCAGCTAAAGAGTTTTTCCCTTAGCATCCTAAGAAACTTCATTTCAAAAATCAAGCATGCTGCTTAGTCTTATGAATGATACTATGGATCAAGAAATATCAATAGATTCGATACACGTCTATGGCTCACTCTAGATAATGACCAGTATAAATCAATTCAACTACCTTATTGCATAAAATGAGTTGTATAATTTATTCAATTATATGGAGTAAGAGTAAATAAGATCTAGATTCTCAATAAATAACCACTAGAAATGCATGCATGTATAAGACTGAAAAATACATACCTTGTAGTAGCTCCATTCAGTCTGGCTGCCATTTTTATATGGTAGAGGAGAGTCACTGCAATAAGCAAGCTTTGCCGTAGAAACATATAAAACTCCCATGACTGGACCAGCTGATGTGGATAAGTAACATGCATATGAATTTTGAAGTTTCTCATCAGGAGCTGTTTCAAAAGTTTGCCGGAAAATGTTCTCATAGCCACCTTCTGCAAGAACTTTTGTCCCTTGTGCAATTCTTCCCATGGCAGCCTCAGCAAGACTAGGACTTGTTTTCACTAAATTAAACAAGGATATTATAAATATTATCTACATGCAACTTCCTAAACAAAGAAGATGGAACAAAATTTTTTAAAAAATAATTTTGCACAATTTTCACTGATATAATTATAGTTTTAATTCTCTCTCCAGACATTCAGTGTTGGGGATTGGAATGGTTTGTCCTATACAATCAGAAACAATAATTGTTACTTGTTAGTGCTCAACAAACTGCCACACTAGGAGGTCAAAGAAGGTCAAATAAGATGGATCAAGAAAGTGGTAAATCTAGAAGATGATTTTTTTTGTGGTCATGTAAAGTGTTGTTGGGGAGAGAATATGTTTCCTAGAAGGAATTAGCAAAGGCCTAGTGAGTCAGAAATGGTTGTTCTGACAAAACTTTTAAGCGCTAAGATAGGTGACGGATAATTAGTGATTGGGATAACACACATGAAGCTCATGGAGTGCTTAGATAGAAAAGTGCATGTGATGTGATATGATATGAGGTCTTAAGTACACATAGAAACCTTTAAGTATGTAAGTTGACATCAAAGCTAGTGAAAGCAATTCAGAGAATACTAATCTTTACCAAGAGAAATTGAAGAGAATAAATGTAAGAGAAGAATGAAGCAAAGATCTTTGAATGAATAACTAAGGGTGTATTTATAGAGAGATCATCCACCAAGTGAGTCTCCATGACATGTCTAAGCCAATCAACATATAGAATATATTCAGCTGATGATGTCACAAATGCATTCAATTATCAAAGCAATGGTATAACTTACGTTTGGAAACATAGGCCCAAATAAGATAATATAATGTTTTTGTTTTATATCCTTAGTAGAATCAATATACACTTATTGCCCCCACCCTGAAACATCAAGTTATTCTAAAATTAATTTAGGGTTTGCTGCAGCTCCAAGAATTAATTTTTTTCATTGCCTTATTCTTAGAAACCTATGATCTTTACAAGAATAAAAAATTAAGATCTCTTCAGTGATAATTAAGCTTCCCCTTTATGAAATAATAACATTAGATGCTTTTAGAAATATATAATAGTTTTGTGTGGAAGAATAGTAAGAAATTCATCAAACAACTGGCTTAGCAAAATTCTTAAAATCATTTTTAAAACATGCCAACTATCTTCAAAATCAACCAAACATTTTTCTTCCCTACAAAAGGATCATGAGACATCCATGTCTAAATTATGTTCCAGTCTCAACTCCTTTAATTTATTCAGAGCTACAATTTTACTACAATGAACATTAATCACTGTTATAGCATAAAAACCTCCAAAATAATTTCTATTTCAGCACAGATCAATAAGAAATGAATTATTTATCTAGCGCTTCTATCCAATCTAATCCGGTAGAATTATCAAACATCGATTAAACCGGGCACAATAACCACAAATTTTTCATTGACAAGCCATCAGCAGCATGAAAAGACAACACCTCAAATCAGAGTCCATGCATTCAACAGAAAAGAGCAAATAAACAAGCAAAAATAATCGAAACAGAGAACAAACAAAAAAGGGAAAAGACACTGGAAAGAAACGACAAATTGCAGAGACAGAAACTCACAGTGCTGCCATGTGTTCCCGGCGAGATCCTCCGCCTTCCTCGTGGCTTCTCCGACCTTCCTCCCCCATCTCCCCAGCACACCCTTCATAACTTCCATCTTTTCTGTTTCCAAATATCAAAAGAACAATTCTAAGAATTAAAATTTCACAAAAGTTGCCAATAAACTCAGATGCAGATGGAAGGATTGCCTTTGAAGGAGGTTGAAGATGGTGCGGGAGCAGGAGAGCGAGTAACGTAGGGATTGGGCCGGTTAGGAGCGGAAACGTTGTTGTGATCCGAAGATGGTGATTCGCTCACCAATTCGGGGCTCCAACGAACCGATTTCCTCGAACTGGACAGCATCCGGTTTGTTGTTTCGTCTCCCTGAGTCTGGACATCCCCCTCACTCCGATCTTGATTCTGAGCCTCAGCCAGTTTCTCAGGCTCTTCCGTTGGTACGATCACGAAGTCGTCACCAATGAGAGCGGGATCCGAGTCCTTGGCGTCTGGTTTTCGCGTCGGTTCCTGGACCTGCGATTGCGTCGCGTTGGTTTTCTTGTGCTCCGTCTCCGGCTTGGACACTTCCATGTTGTTCTAAAAAAGCTCGGGGGAGCGGCCGCGAGGAAAGTGGCGCGTGGAGGTTCGGCGAAATGTGGGGAGGTGTAGCAGCCAGTGAGAGCGATTTGGATTTGCACCTGTCAATTCTTTAGAATTTGAAATGGAAATGGAAAAAAAAGAAGAAAAGAAAATTGAATTGGAGAGAGAGGAGATGGGTTCACCAAGGACAGCGGCGATGGTGTAGTATGTGTATGTGAGTGACTTCCTTTCGAGCGCCAATGCGAAGGAAATGGACGATTTTGACCGGTGGGGTTTGATCTTCTGAAACCGTTTTCCACCCACCACAACCTCTAATTTTGAGTGGTGGGGTTTTATTCCTACCTTCATTAATTTTTTCTTTTTCTTTTTCTTTTTTAATTTTAATTTTTTTTTTCTTAAATTACATTGATATTTTCTTAATTTTTTTATAATATTTTTAATTTGAAGAAAAATGAGAGAAAGAAAGAGATTATATACTTTATTAATTAAATTATAATATTTACAAATAGTATAATTTAATTAATTAAAAATTTTACCTCTCTATTCATTTTTATTTCTATCCAATCAAATATATCATAATTAAATTATATAATTTTTTTAGGCCACGTTTTAGTGCCCAGTTTTCCTGAAAATAGAATATGGAAAAACGCACAAAGGAAGGCGTAGTTTTAGCTTGGCAGACCCTTTTTTGCCCGGCAAATCAAAGTACGATATTATTGATTATAAAAGAAGGTAATCGAGTAAATTTGGAATATAATTTTTTTTTTAACATGGCAAGTTGTAGGAAAGGGAAAATTTTTAAGTAATTGGCTGTAATTGAATTCTTATCCAACTAAAATTAAGTATTAAAGGTTAGTAATAAATCACTAGATTTAAAATACCGTTTAAATTTAAAATATAATTTGAAATATAATTAATAAGGAGAAATAAGTTATTATATTTGATATATTTGCTTATCTTTTAATAAAATTTGTATTCAAGAATTATGTTAAATTTCAATTAATTTGAAATTAAATCATATTGGATACATTTTATAAAATTTCAATAAAAAAATTCAGCAAAAAAAATTTGCCTAAAATATGGCAATATTACAAATATATACCTTTTATAATGAACCATATTGTGCCTTAGATTTGTAAATAAAAAAAAAATAATTTCCTAAACCAAATTAATCAAATCACTTTGTGTGGCTTCTCACGTTTTTTTTTTTTAAAAAAAAAACTGCACACCAAACTTACCTTTAAAATTTGTCTAATATGATTATTGGGGTTATATAAAAGGAAGAATGAGAGCATTGTAATCTTAAAAAAAAAAAATGGGGGAATGAGAAAATTCTAAAGCACATTCAAAAAGAAGAAATTTCGGATTTATCGCAGATATGATTTGTGATAGATTTTTTATGCTGAACGTGTTTAGCAAGGAAATGGTTAGACAAGGAAAACCATTCTGACAAAAAAAAAAAGTATCAAAGCAAATCAGATCTGAAGGGTACGTAACTGATAGTAGCTTTCTATGATGGCGATTGTGATTCCATTCTTCGTGGTGAAAGATTCAAAGATGGCTAGCTTCTACATTGTACATTCCTTGCATGGCAAATCAGGAATGTCGACTCAGCCTATATTTGAAATGTGGCAAAAAAAAAAAAAAAAAAAGAAATCTGATATAAAAGTTGACGTGTGGCTTTCCATGTCCGGTGACCGGTGGTTTTGCTAATTGTTACAAGAGTTTGTTTATTCTGCTCATTCAGAGCATATTAATTGTACTTTTTTTAATTTAATTTTCATATAACATCATAAAAATTAACTTTATTATCACCACTAATGTTATATATTTATTTTTAATTAAATAATTAATAAAATCATAATTTTTTTAATTTTTAAATATAAATAAATTATAATAAATGTACTCTTAACACCAACGGCTTTGTATTAGAATTAGAAATTCCCTTGTCACAATGCCAAATTGTTTTGGTTTTGAGAATGGATATGGGAGATTACTTGCGTCTAAAATGTTGGTGTTGACAGGTAGGTTTTGTTTGGATGGTTTGGGTTCTTTTGTTTTGGAGTGTGGTCATATATGGGATTTTATACGTACTAGGTTTGAGGATCCGCTGAACTCATTAAATAATTATTGAATTGTCAAAAAAAAATTGATAAAAGTTTAATCTAATAAAAAAAAATGTGCATCTTTTAATAATCAAAGGCAAACTAGCTTGTGCAAATCAGCTTGGGCAAATTTTTTACTAGTTAAAGGGATCAATGATCACGGGGTAGCCGTTTGTTTGTAGTTGCGTGTTTAGTGTTTATTTTATTAATTAATGTTATCAATTAATTAAAACTAATAATACACTAATACTGCAATTATGTTCTTTCATGCAATTTATTATAAAAAAAATTTACAATGTGAAAATTCGAATTTTCAATTTTTTATAAAATTATTTAAATGCTTTTAATAAATATTTATTATGTGTTAATTTATTAAGAGTATTTTAATTTTTTTCTTAATCATTTCTATTATTTCAATTCTCAAAACATTTTAATTTTTCTCAATTAACCCCAAATAATAATACATGTATGAACATTTTCTCACGCATGACACCATGTTGAACGTGTAATCTATAAACTATAAACCAGACTCCATTTTCATTTTCATCCATAAATCATGAGACAATATCTTCTGTATCTTCCAATGAATGCAAGTGTCGTCTTCAAGCTTTTCTCATCTGATCCAAAAAGCAAACCAGAAAAAAAAAAAAAAAAAAAAGTGTGAGAGATGATGCCCCTAAAATATAAAGAAGAATTTTACGATATGAATTACAGTATTGAATTGTAAAATACCAACAAACTAAAATGGGTACAATTCAAGAAGATTAATTGAAACTAACCGAGCTTTGGTATAGTGTGGCTGCCGGGGTGATGAATGACAACAGGATCCACAATTGATTTCAGAAGAAAAATCCCTTTTTCCTTTAAAAAACACTTCTCACCTACAGGAACATTACTTTCCATTCTTCAGAATGAAATTCTTAGAGGAAGCAATAATGTCACGAGTCCTCAAATTTACCTATAAAGTGGAGGGGTAGGCACCCAACAGGAGATTCACTCGATGCCAGTTTATGATGCCCGAATTTTATCTCTTCAAAACTTGGCTTCTGATCATATCAGTGTCAAGAACTTTATTTGTGGTACTTTTGTAAGTGCAATACCCTGAATTTAGAAATTAGAATAAACATTCATTTCTATGAACTCATTAAAAATAATAAGTGCTGAATATTTTGGAGAAAATTAAAGAGATGGACAAAAAGTAGTTTGGCGGACCTTCGCTTGCACGTCCGGTAATAGGGCGGTCACTATTGCACCCTGAAACTCATAGTTTTCAAAAAAAAAAATGAATAATTAAGTTAGAGATTTTAAATTCATATACAATATAAATTCGTAACAATACGAATTTAACATGAGGCAAGCCTAGCAAACCATCAAATGGACCGTGTTTCGTCATATAATCTTCTATATGTGCAATACTCTTTTTCAAAATGCGAACTAGAATACTCCAAAGTAGCCTGTATTTGGGATTATCAGAAAGAAAATGGAAAAATAAAAGCGTGAGGAAGTCTATGTCAAATGAAAGTTTAGAGTAATATTAGCTCAATCTGATTATCATTAAGACCAACCACATTAAACTGAAACCACTCAAAATAAGGTGGACCAAATATGCTTTCAACGTCCGACCTTGCTCGGGCAGGAAATGGCGAATCAAGAAAATGAAGATCGAGCTTTTCGAGTACAGCTTCAGGCCATGTTTTTCCGATTACATGCTTGAGGATTTCAGCGCTTGTTCTGAATCCATGGAGGCAGAGGATCCTGGGTTTCTTCTGCATTTTGTTTTGCATCTTTCCAGATTTCTCTGGGACCCGGTTTCGTATTGAACTTAATTGTAGGCAGACGTGTGGCCAGTTTCTTTGATGCTTCATATCTATCCCCATAAATGTTGTAACCAAACATTGTTAATAAATGATAGTGAAAAAATACTGAAGGGCAACTTATTAATATCCAATGTGAAACAGTGTTGGTTGAGACACTTTGCACATGCAAAATCAACACCTTTACGTCATGTTGCTCCTAACATGATCAACTTTGACTTTTATTGCCGTTGCGCACTATTGGATGGTGCCGCAACCTTTTTAGTTTCTTATAAATAGCATCATACTCTCACTTTACAATTCAGTTTACCTCCTGAACGTAGTTATAAATATTCAGACAGATCAAACATGCTAGAAGTTTGAAAGTATTGGCAAAAAATAAATCAGCTGTAAATAGAGGTGAAATGGGTGAGTCGGGTAAGAGTTAGGTCAATTCGGATAACAAGTTTTGAGGATTGCGTCATATGAAGTACTGACTACTAACCCTAACTCAACCCTTACAGATTACAAGTTGGCCCACAGGTTGAACCCGTTTTTCATTTTTACAAATCAAAATTTAACTTTACAAATCAAAATTTAACCAAACAAATACACATACAAAACGCTTAATAGCATTGTAAACAAGTCATGGGTGATAGGACAAAGATAATAGTGAGGAATTACATCCACATAGTTTATCCTAAAAATCAATTCTTGATTAACAAATACAAGGATTGAATCACATTGATCAAGGACAAATCAAAATTATCAAATCTTGATTATCAAAGCACCATTGTCTCTGTCAAGCATTATAGAATGTTCTGAAAGATCTCACTCTAATTGTCAACTAGTGATTCAAACTTTTTGTTAACAGACAAAAGCAAACAAAAAGGCAAAAATTCCTGATGTTCAACTTCAAAATAAATGTGCGATTCTCACCGTAGATTTTAGTAGCTACACAACATTACAAATTACTGCAGAAGTTAGATGGATAGATAGAACTAATCAACAGCCATGGCTTCTGAACCCCCACTGGCATCCTCCATACCGCTCTTTTGCTCTTCAGTTGCCATTCTCATCTCCTCGATCAAATTCTTTTGCTCCTCCTCTATGGTATTTTGCAGCTCATCAACCTGCAGTGGCATAAAATAAGGAAACACTGAGACCTGTACCTATATGATTCTTAACAGAATTTTAAATCACCTAGCATCTGCAGATTCCATCATTAGTAGAATTTCAATTATATGTTGTCTACACAAATGGTTGGAAAAATACTTAAATACCTACTGTTTCTAATAACTCAATATTACAGGCATTCATGGATAAGAATCTCTTAAAGACTCAGCTATAGTTAAAACTGCAAAATCACTCAAACCAAGCGCAAAGCTTCATATTTTAAAAAGAATCATCACAATAAAGGTCTTTGATTTAGTTTCAGAGTCTTTAATACGGAGACTACCATGCCTATGTGGACAGGAACAGATCCATCCAACAATCAAAATGCTTCAAAGAGACAAAGGTATTTTCAAAGCTTGTGCATTGATGCCGGCTAAGTACACAAATATAACAATTGGTAAATGCATGATGTGAACCAGGCAATTGTGAATGTAAATTTTCAATGACCCAAGATGGCAAAAAGCAGAACCACCAATCCAAGTTTTTAATAAAATCATCCAAATAAATATATAAAATAAAGATATATTACCTAGCCAAAAATTTGATGCAAAGGGGAGAAAGCCAAATTCAATCCTATTTAAAAGGTAAATTATAGGGCAACCATGCAAACAACTAGCAACTTGGTGACATACCACATGCAACAAAAGAGCAAACTGCTTCTTGCGAAGCTCCAGCAACCTTGAACCAGCTGTATTCTCTGCCTCTAATGCTGCAATCTCTTTCTCCAGCTCTGTTATTGTCTTCTGTGTCTCTGATCTTGGTGGCTGCAAAGCAATCAGTTTTCTAATAGCCTCACACTCCTCCTTGTGTTGCCTCTCAATCTTACTCTCCTCAAGCTGTTTCTTTAGATCTTCTATATCAGCCTGAGCCTGCAATATCTGCCTATTTATTTCATCTTTCAAATCATTGAAGTTCTCCTTCTCTCTAATGTTTGCATCAATAACGGCTTTACTCTTGAGGAGTGGAATCTCAAAAGTGGCCAACTCTTGTAAGAATGCTTTAGAAAGTTTTGCACAGTCATTATAGTTATCATCATCCTTCTCGACCTCAATTATAAATGAGGTAAACTTCTTCTGAAGTTTCTTCAATGGGGGTTCACCTCTTGTTGTTGTTGTGCGAGTGAGAAGCCTGTGTTTAATAATCACATCATCTTCAAGTGGGCCAAAAGCATAATTTGCTGCCACTGTCTCTCCCCTACCAGAAATCTTCCTTCCTTTTCCCAACATTTAAATGCCTTACTACTTTTCCAACCTGCAATATAGGTGTGTGAAAATTTTCAAATTAAAGGTATGCATGGTCTGGACAGCCAGATGTACAACCAAATAGGATCACTAAACCCCTAAAATGATAGCACCTTCGACAACTATATTATTGACTTTCAGAAAGAAGTCCCATTTTCCCAAAGCAATAACTATTTTACCACCCTTTCTGTATTACCCAATGGACCAACTTAAAATATACATCAAAGTTTAGAACATGGATTATCCATGCATTCGTTAATAGCAAAGTAAGACAAATGAAGATGATGCATGGACTTCAATCCCTACTTTGCAAAGACTTGATTTTTGTCAATTCCTTTATATTTTTCATTTCTCTAATGTTTTTTAACAACCAAATACAAATCTCATTGACTGAAGAAATAAAGAATACAGCAGAGGAACAAAATAGCTTTGCTCCCTTTTCTTGGATTTAATAGACATTATTAGACAGAATGCCTCAGAGTTCAAACTAAAACATATCTTATGCATAAATCAAACATATATTTGAGCAAATGCTA
>BPVZ01000051.1:637768-648993 GCA_020521535.1 Rubroshorea leprosula | reverse complement strand
TAAATAAATAAACAAAGATAAAAAAAAAAAAGAAAAGGGCAAACGATATCATAATCAATTTTCCTATTTAAATCTCTATTTGATTTTAATCCTTTCTCTCATAAGGGTTTTATGAGAGCAAAATTATAAGTCACGTATTGTAGTGGTGGTAGTCAAAGGTCATGAGGTATCAGAGGTACGTTAGTAGTCAGAGGTCATGTACCTCATAGTAGTCTGAGGTACATAACCTCAGATTTTGCTTGGCAACTGAACTAAAAGTTAGATCCTTGCAGACTTATAGTGACTCACAGCTGTAATTAACCAAGTGAATTTTACATGTGAAGTCATCGATCTTACCCTAGCCAAATACCTAGCTGTGGTTTCCAATCTCAAATGCCAATTTGAGAGATTCCAACTCACCAAAGTTCCAAGAACGGAGAATGAACATGCAGACTCTCTGTCGAAATTAGCATCTGATAGCTCCAGAGGAGGGAGGTCTGTCTATGTTGAGGTTCTTAACGAACCAAGCATCCAGAAGTCAGCAATGATGGAAGTCAATATTGATCCTGAAACTCCGAGTTAGACAGATCCTATCAAGGCCTACCTCCAAAATGGAACTGTTCCAAATGACAAGCAAGAGGAAATGAAGCTGCGAAGAAAAGCATATCGGTACACCTTACTTGACGGAATCTTGTACAAAAGGTCATACTTGCTCCCTCTTCTTTGTTGCTTAACTCCTTACGAGGCCGAATATGCCCTTCACGAGGTACATGAAGGTATATGTGGTAGTTATATTGGAGCTCGGACTCTAGCTCATAAGGTACTCCGGCAGGGATACTATTAGCCTAATATGCAAGAAGATGCCAAGAAATATGTTTAGAGGTGCCAGAAGTGCTAATTCTTTGCACACCTTACTCACCAGCCAACGGAAGAACTCATCAACTTAGTTGCACCGTGGCCTTTCACCCAATGAGGGATGGATTTGCTGGGTCCTTTTGTTAAAGGCGTGAGGGAAGTTACACACTTGGTTGTGGCAATTGACTATTTTACAAAGTGGGTGGAAGCCTAACCTCTTTCCAGTCTGACCTAAAAAAAGATTAAAGATTTTGTGTTTAGCTTGGTCATCCGTAGGTACGGGATACTGAATCAAATTGTTTCCAGTCTGACCTAAAAAAAGATTAAAGATTTTGTGTTTAGCTTGGTCATCCGTAGGTACGGGATACTGAATCAAATTGTTGCTGACAACGAGCCTCAGTTTCATTGCACCTCGCTTAGGGACTTCTGTTCCAACTATGGATTAAGTTGGTATTCACTTCGGTTTATCATCCCGAGGCAAACGACATGGCTGAATTTGTCAACAAAGTTATCCTAGAAGGGATCAAGCCAAGGTTGGACCAGCTAAAAGCTAAGTGGGTGAACGAGTTCAACAATGTCTTGTGGCCTTATCGAACCACATGCCGAACAGCCACAAGTATGCCATGATTTCTAATTTCCTCCTTCGAGGTAATAAATAATTATAATAAATATACCCTTAAACAACAATTTCTTCTAATTAGGCGAAACGCCCTATCACTTGACTTTTGGAATTAAGGCAGTCATTTTTGTTGAACTTGGTGTCCCAAACTTGAGAGTTAGCCATTTCGACCCAACACCACATGACTTGCTACTTCGGGAAAACCTTGACTTCTTTGACGAAGTTCGCGAGCAAGCTCGACTTCGCACAATGGCATATAAGCAGAAGATTGCCAGCTTTTACAATAAGCGAGTTCGACCTCGAAGCTTCAGGATCAATACCTCGTCTTTAGGAAGGCAGGGCTCACCGACTTCGAAACCCATTTTAGCAAATTAACACCGAACTGAGAAGGTCCATATGTAGTGGCAGAAATACCTCACCCCGGCGCTTATGTGCTTCAAGACGCCGAGGGTAAGGGAGTCCCTAGAATATAGAATGTAAATAATTTTAAAAAATTTTATTCTTAATACAACTTGGTCTTGTCTAGTTATAACATCATATTTCTAAAGTCGAAACTAGAAATTCACTTCTACTTCAGATTAGATATGAACTCAGCCATCGCCGTCATATTTCTGTTTTACTTTGGGAATTAAGTTAGATATATTATTACAGTTTTGATGTCTGTTATTTGAAGTTATGGTTTCAAGGTTAGAAGTCACACATTTATGCCAAAATCATAAACAACATTAATTTTTGAATTTTCAATACGTTAAATAAAAAGCGAAATACACTTTCTTAAAGGGTACAATTCAAAAGAGAGAGAGAAGAAGATAGAGAACGAGCTAGCCGAGCTCAATCAATGATGTGATGCTGTTGGTCCACCTCTTCGTTCCGCACGTTTTCTACCACTTTGGTTTCTCGTGGAACCTCGACCTCCTCCTCATCGATTGTGACGAACTCATAATCCAAGATGGGAGGGAAGATAGTTTTCCCAACGTCATCCCGTTCCCACTTTAGTTTTATCTAGGGATGGAACTCCGCTGTCTTGATATCCTCATTCTCCTTTACCCCTGCTTCCTCAGGGCCGAACGTGATGTTGGTCACGTCCACCTTTGGATTCTAAGCCTTCACCTTCTTGCGACAGTCAGCGAAGGCCATCACCAAAGTTAGCAAGCGGTAGAGGTCCACCACCTTGGAAAACATTGGAGACTAGATGAAGTCCGTAACGTGCTGCTCCATAGAGTTGTGAACCACCAGCTTAGCTTTCTTCTTCCTCTCGGCCAGCTCACTTTCCCTTTGAGCTAAAGCTTCTTCACATCTCTTCCTCTTCTGCTCCTCCCAGCTTGGCAGCTTTCTTAAAAGTGGCCAACTCCTCCCTGACCTTCTCGAGCTCCAAAGTCAACTCATCAAAGCTCTACTTAGTAGCCTCTTTTTGCCGGCTGAGCTCCTTATTATTCCCAGCTAAGGTAACTCGCTCCTAGAGGCAGTTAAAGAACTCAACTACCATCGCATTCACCAAGTTTGCAATCTACAAAAAGAACAAAAGTCAAAAAAAGAAAAAAAGAAAAAAAGAAAAAGAGGATAGAAATTGCATCTCACCTTCAGGGCATGGCGAACTACCCCAGCTCCTCCATTTAGGGCCACTTCATCCCTAGTCCTCTGTAGATCCACTTCAGGGAAGTGGGAATTAATGAATCGCTTGGTAGCTGTCTTGCTGGACTCGAGGAAACTCAATGTCTGCTTGGTAAAGGGAACAGAGCTTTTCCCCTTTTCGTGTGTTACAGCCCCCACTTCCGGCAAGGCTGGGTTGATTTGCACAAGGGGAGACTAAGGCACGAACTCGATTAGGGCCTCAAATCGCAGCTCCTGCACCTTTTCCACCCGTTGCCTCTTCCGAGTTGCAACCTCTTCTTCAGTCGCCCTCCTCCTTGGCTTCGAGCTGAGCCCCACTTCAGCTCGAGCTCTTCCACTTTGGTGGGGTCTTAAAGTCCCACCCTCCACTCTTTCCTCCAAGCCACCCAAAGTTAATGCCTTGGACCTCTTCTCTGGCAGCCTTATAGCTTCACCTCATGCTCTTAAACGATTCATCTTTTCTGCAAAACAAAAAAGAGTTAAAGTTGCAATCATACTTAACTTTCAAAGTGGAATTTTATTAGTTAACACACACCTCCGCTTAACGAGCTCCTCCCATAGATCCTAGATGACTCCACCACCTCTAGATTAGTTAGGTACATTATGTCTACTAACTCCCCTCCAACCCTGTCTAGGCTTTCCACCTCGCCCAATTGGTACTTATTTGGGTTCAGCTTCTTCCCCTTCCATTTGCTAAGCTCCTCCATCTCTTCTCCCCCTCTTCGTATCATCAGCAAAGAAGAACTTCTCCTTCCACCCCTTAATAGAAGAAGGACCTACTATAAATAGATTCCTACTCCTACCTCCTGCCACTAGAGGTGTGAAATAAAGCCACCCCTTTTCCTTCCCATTTTCTCCCTTAATTATAAAAAAATAGCTAAACAAATCTACTATGGGGATGGACACATCAAATTTGGCAGTAGACTAAAAACCCCACCACCAACCGAACTCCATTCGGGACGAGCTGCGTTAGCTCGATCCTGTACTCCTTTAACAGTGCCACCAGCAGCTCGAGGATAGGAAACCAAAGTCCAGTTGCTAGATAATGCACGTATAGAGGCATCCAATGATCCTTTGGGGTTAAACACGCCCATTCCTTAGTCTTGGTTGGCTTTACCAGTACATGAGGTGGGATGTCGTAATTCTCTACCAAATACCCTAACTCTCCCCTACCCTTCCAGCACGACTTATACCTTATAACCTCCCCTACCACTTTTTCCCTTTCATCATAACACCTATCTCGACGATCATCAACTTCTAAAATGTTTGTCGGGATAATACTATACTCCTGAACCCCACTCCCTCCACAAACAGACGTCCTACTTTCATTCCCCACACTCGAGCTTGAGCTTGAGCTTGAACTTAGGTTCCCCATTTCTCCTTCCCTTCCAACACTCAAAGTTCCTTCTGAAGACATCCTTGACACCACAATTTTCACTACAAGGAATACGTGACCAATAGAAATCAAGATCACCTATAATTTCTATCCTCTCCTACCTCACTTGTTAATGAATATCTAACTTCCCTAACTGTGACCTAATTCTAAATTCAAGTAAATCAAATCATTTAAGCTAGAGGTAGAGCTAAGAGTTACCTGACTTCTGAATGGCCGAAGTGAAACACTTGTATAAATATTTATGCTGTAATCACGTCCCAACACTTCTGGATGGACGAGGTACTCTAGTTTGATTTCGGTAAGGCTTTGCTATGAATTCAGCAAGGTAAAATTATGAATAACTCAAGCCCAGCTATTTATACTAAGCCTCACTTCCACTTTAATGGTCACGATCGCTCGCATCCAGCAGCCATGATCGTGTCCCTTCGAATTCGGTAGTTATTCCTGACTACATTTATTACAACATGTCACACAGCGACAACTATCAACCTAGAATAATTTCTTTTCTTTTCTTTTCTTTTCTTTTTTTTGGGTTCCACTTCAAGTTCTTCTTGCACGAATTACTTTCAATTCGACCATGTTAATTTCTTTCTAATCAGACTCACACTCTCATCATATTTTTCACTTCGGCTCCGGTTGTACATAACATGATCATGAGTCATGATATTTTCACTTCGATTCCGGCTATACATCACATGACCACGTGTCATGATATTGTCATTTCGGCTCTGGCCATATAACATATGACCTTGTCATTATACGATCACTTCAGCTTCGACCGTACGTTACACGACCTTGAATCATATTTGCATTGTGACCTTTGTTGTTCACTTGACCCCATGCCATAACATCCTCACCTCGACTCGACCCCAACACAAACTCTCGTATCATTCACAAGTGCATGACTTTAAGGGGGAATAGTATAGCGGTGGTAGTTAAAGGTCATAAGGTATCAAAGGTACGTTGGTAGTTAGAGGTCACATACCTCATAGTAGTCTGAGGTACATAACCTCGGACAGTCGAAGCTATTCCCAATAATGTAGTCACCTTGAGTTGATTGAAGAACAACGAGCTCAATCGAGTTCGAGTTCGTCCCCTTTGCTTCTGTTCTACAGTTACTCTGGACATGCACATATCTTTCAAGAGAGTTTCCTACGGTCATTGACACATATGGTCCTGATTGCCCGTGAAAAACAACACGTGGATGCCCCTTCGAAGGCTATAAATACCCCCTAGGGTCCTCCCGAAAAGGTAATTGAAACCGAACTCAAGTTCAGCTCCTGCTTCATATATGGTAGCTTTGATTATTGCTAACTTAAGTATCGGAGTGTCTACCCTAAGGACCAACCTCGAGGCTTTGCAGGTTAGCAAAAGTGGAGAACCGAGCTCAGGAGTACCCTAGAATTCTTTGCAACTAGACATATCAAAACAGACAATGACCTATGATAGAACACGACTCACTCAATCCTTGTGTCATGTATTTTTGTGTAATGTCTCTACCCTGCAACAAGTGGAAAATCTAAGCTTCTGGTGGGTAACTTTGATCCTACTTCAAATATTCTTCTAGCATCACACTTCCGTCAATCTTTGTGTCATGCATTTTTGTGTAATGTTTTTGCCCTGCAACAAGTGGAAAGTTAAAGTTTCTAGTGCTTAACTTTGATTCTAGATGGTTGCCATTCGCCTATGTTTCAATTCATTCTCATTTTCATATTATATCAAAAAAAAAAAAAAAAACTTTGATTCTAGTTCAGATGTTCTTCTATCATCATGCTTCCGCCAATCCTTGTCATTTGTTAATATTAGGTTAAATGTTAATTTTGGTCTCTCAATTTTAAGGTTTTGTATATTTTCATCCTTCAACTTTTTTTTTTTGCAATTTTTTATCCCTTAATTATGAAAAATGTATTTTTTTTTTATTTTTTGTTAGTTAATCCGTTAAATCTATCTAAATATGTAAATTTTTAGCCCCTCAACTTTTAATATATGCACATTTTTCATCTCTCAACTTAAAGTTAAAGAACTTAAAATGTGCAGATTCAAATGAATTTAACGGATTAATTGATAGAAGAGATAAAAAGTGCATTTTTCATAATTAAGAAATTAAAAGAGTGAAAAAAAATTAAAAAATAAAAATTATATAAAACCTTAAGTTGAAGAACTAAAATTGATATTTAACCTTAATGCTACTTTCTACCCGCAATTTTCCCCCTCTAAACGTAAGTAGTAGCGAAAGTCAATGATGATTTTTTATTTCTCTTTATTAAATGTATAATGGACAGCGATTGGATCAAATTGATTGGAACAATATTGCTTAATTTTATAACAATGATTATTATATATTTTGATTTAATATATTATATAATAAATTTATTAAAAAAATTATTTTATATTTAAAATTAAAAGTAAAAAAATTAAAAATATAATTATATATATAAAATAAAATTAATAAAATTAACTATATTTATATTATATTTAAATAATTAAACTAAAATAAATATAAAAAAATACATTACATCGATTGCATTTCAATCATTTTCCTTGGTTTAATTGTCTTTCAATAAAGAGCATGGAATTCATGTGCCTGCAATTGGTAGTGTTGTCCTTTTCCATCATTACCCTAATACCCTTGATTGAAATAGAAATTATGGTTCATGCCATTTGACTCCCCCTTTGCAGTAGAAACGGAATTTTGCTTCAAAATCTCGCTCGGTCAGTCCCAACAGCTAATAGAAATATGGATTATATATCAATAATTCAAGTGGTTTAATAATAATTTTTTATAATAAAAAATAAAAAATTTTAAATTTAAATTATAAATATATAAGTAAAATTTATAAAAGATAAAAAAATATCTTTTTTTTTATACAATCCAAAAAACAAATAAAATGTACGACATAGCACAAGAATTTGACAATGTAACACTTAAAAAGGAGCTGGCAGCAGCTGGCATATTGTAAAAATAAGTAATCTTATAGCTGTGTAGGTGCTTTCGGTAAAAACTTATTTTTAGTCACTTATTTTTAGTATTTTATTTTAATAAATTTGTAAGTTTAAATTGCTCAAATTATATTAAGACACTTTTAGTTTTTTATCTTTACAAATTAAAGAAAATAACATTTTATCGTTACAAATCGAAGAAAATAATTTTTATTTAATGTTAGTTTATAATGTTCGTTAACTAATTATTAACTTTTTATTAGTTCTGTTTTTGTAATTGTTAACAATCTATTAATGTTAATAGTTAGATGATTAACATTATAACTTCACGTTAAATAAAAGTATTTTTTTTTTAAATTTTATAAGTGAGAAGTTAAAAGTATTATAATATAAATTAAAAGTTTAAAATCTACAAATTTACAAAGGTAAAAAGATAAAAAGTAAGATTTTGCCGTGCTCTCACAGGGGATAGGGTTGGGAAATTGCAGGCGTGTCTCTGGCTCTCAAAGTTGCGCTAAACATCATGCGTATTCTTCCAGCTATTTTAGACTAAATTGAGTCCAGAAAGGGGAACAGATCTAGCTTTTTCCACTAAACTTTTCTTTTCTTTGAGTTGCTTCAATTAGTATTATTTAAAAGGATTGAGAAAAATTAAAACTTCTTGAGATTAAAATCTCAGGAATGATAACACAAAAACTAAGATTTCTTTAATGAATCAACACAAAAGGTACTTATTTAAAAGGCTTAAAATTTCTATTTGGTTCTTCTACTTTGATAAAAAAAAAATACTCATTTTTAGCCTTTTTATTTAAAAAAACTCTTTTTAGTTTTTAAAGTTTGAAATCTGATATCTTTTTAATCTCTTTGTTAAATTTTTATCTCGTGACATATTATTTTAATAAAAATTTCAAAATAAAAAAATTGAAAAATGACTTTTTTTTAAGTAAAGGGACAAAAAGGGAGGCTTTATGTCAAAGGAGAGGGACAAAAAAGAGCTAAAAAAGTCACTTTTTTGTCCTTTTACTTTGAAATTTCTACCATCTAATATATTACATGTGTAAAACTTAATAGAGGGATTAGATGAAACCGAATATTCAATTTTATAAACTAAAAATGAGTTTTTTTTAAGAAAAATGGGTTTTTTTTAAGTAAAAAGACTAAAAAATGATTCTTTTTAAATAAATAAACTAAAAAATTGTGAGGTTTTTTAACCTTTAAAAATTTTGCAAAAAGTCCTAACATTTAAGTGTGAGAACATTTTGATTTTTACATTTTTTTTTATTTTAAAAGGCAGGATTTCACTCTAAAACTTCTTAGTGCCTTAATATTATCCTTAATTATTTCCTGAATTAATGCGGGGCCATTGAATTTTAAATGCAGAACTCATGATATAAAATTTACCCCATTTTTAAAGTTCATTCTCAATGAATTAATTAATGCCTCGTAGGGGCCATTGAAACCTAAATACAAAACTAGTACCTGGTTATCTTTTTCTTTTCTTAGTTTTTTTTTTTTTTTTTTTTTGAAAAATTAGTATACCATGCAACTCATGGTATATCTTATTTTTATCAAGAAAAAATCATTAAATTACTTAATTATTTTGTTGACTTTAATATTATTTAAAGATGTAAAATCTAAAACTTCTTAATTAGTGCCTCAATATTATTCTTAATCTCTAAATCAATGCCTCACATGAACCATATAAATGAAAAATTCATAGTAATTTCCCCCCATGCATTTCCTTCTCCTTAGAAGAATCACGTACGGATGGGGCGCTGAATCATTCCACAGGAAGGGCTAGTGCAGGTGGGCTTCTCCGTGATCATGAGGGGCGATGGTTGAATTGTTTTGCGGCTTTTGCCATCAACATTGGGCCATAATCTAGTTATATGGCTGAGCTTTGGGGTTGTCGTTCTGGGCTTCAGTTAGCTTCTGAGTTGGGGATTTTTCACTTGGTTCTTGAAATGGACTCCCTTTCGGCTGTGCAAATGATCCAAGCGAGGAAATCAGGAGATGGCCTCACTTCTGTGCTGTTATTGGATATTTTCCATTTACTGAATTCCTTCACAGTTTGTACAATCCAACACACCTTAGGGAAGGAAACTCAGCGGCTGATTTTTTGGCCTCTATTGGCCAGCATCTTACACTGGTACTACCTTCTTCTCAACTCATCCAATGGGTATTGGGAGTATTCTCCATGGTGATAGCATAGGAACCTTTTTCCTTAGGACTTAACTCTGTTTTAGTTTCTTATGTACCGAAAAAAAAGAAGAATTTTTTTTGCCAGCCTTAAAGCAGGACGTGAACTTGAACTTTTTTTTATCAAATTATATATAGTCATAATCACAATGGCCAACAAGAAATCTTAGGTCTTAATGATCAATCAAAATTCAAACCATTTTCCTTCAGAAAAGATTTAGTTGACTTGGTTCCGAATTGATTTTTGGAACATCCACAAAACAATGCTTGCTACGTTGCCATATGTTTTTTGGCCAACGTTACCTTAATGTTATTTTGATGATTTAATCGTAAGATCTTTAACTTTTACCATATATATATATATATATCATTGAAACAAAATTTTTTTTCCTGAACAAGTACAATTTTGGAGGTGGGATATTGAGATTTGAACCCATTCACAAAAATTGGAATTTAGGCACCTTAAGGGTTTAATTGTGAAAATCGGAGATGTAGGTTTTAATATGAAACTTATATCTAATTTAAAATTAATTGACAATAGATTCAATAACTCTCCTTGTATTTAAGTCACACATGCTTCGATGTGTGATTTTACCATTTAACACATCTTTTCACATGCAGGCTTAATATAAATGCCGGGTCATGTTACGTAGCATAATTAATATGCCCCCTTATATGCACATCTAATATGAATTTTAAGTCCTGTTAAGTGGGTTAACAATTAGTTTGTTAAGAATGAAGCTTGACTCTAATACCATGTGTAAATTGACCATATAGTCTTCAACATAAAACTTGCATATAACTTAACCAATTGATAATAGATAGAGTCACTATAATTGTATGTTACAGATGTTTTGATGTGGGATTCTACTACTTAACATTAACCAATTGGCCTAGCAAGTCAAATGCAACACAAAAACATTTAGAGGGTGTTTGGATTAGCAGTTTAGATATAGTTAGTAGATGATAGTTGACATTTAATAAGTTATAATTGCTGTTATTTATAATTTAGAATACCTAATTAGTTCAATTGAAGTTCATAATTGATAACTAGTTGTACATGATACATATCAAAATAAACACCCCTTTAGAGTGTTGTTAACTCTCATACTTGAATATCATGCATAGGATACTAATTGATATACACTTTGGTTTAATAAATCGCACAATATACTCATTAAAAAATTATTATTTTTTAATATAAAATTCAAAACAGATAAACTTAAAAATATAATCATGAATATATCATGTACAAATTGAATAAATCAATTACATTTATATTATACTTTAATAAATAAATCAAGTAATTATCAAAAAAGTTTGAACCAAGAGTATATTAGTCATTTTCCTCGTGCATATGATATGCCACCATGTTACTCCAATATATTTACCCATAATCTAATTCTTGCCAGGTTGTGCAGGGTCCATTTCATCATCTACCTAACCCAATATCCTCATAAACAAAACCCCATTTGCCCTTATTTACAGATGTACCCCATCTCTCAACCCCTCACGTGTTCTCCAAAGATTGCCACAAAACACGTCTTTCAAGCGACTCAAGTGATTTGGTCTATATGTAACACCTGCGCCACTTCTGAAACCTTCCCCTTGTCGCGACAACGACAA
>BPVZ01000051.1:583147-593522 GCA_020521535.1 Rubroshorea leprosula | reverse complement strand
TTAATTATATCTTTTAAAATTAATTTATATAGAACAAATAAAAATTAATTTTAAAATTATTAATTAATTAAAATCACATATGTGCATTGATATTAAAAATAATGTTTATTTTTATATTTTTTTATCAAAATTTATTGTAAAAAAATATAATTAATATATTTTTAATTTGTACATAGAGATAGAGGTTAGAAAAAAAAAATTTACATTTAGTACTTTTATGATCAATAAATAAGTATAGTTAGAGTTTTTTTTTTTTTATTCAAGCAATTTAAAATATCAAGTCAAAAAGGAACTCACGTTACAAGTTGAAAAGCCAAATTATTATTATCAATTTTTTATTAAATTATTTCTGTTGACAGTCCCAATCTATAAATTTTACATATATAGGTGGTGCTGATTGAGTAACGAACATTTAACGTTATGGCTGCATATAACCGTGCAGGTGCAACGTTTAATTTTCCCATAAACTCTAAAATTTTAAAGGGTAAAAACTCATAAATTATAAGGAGAGGGGTAAAATGCATTATATACGAAAAGTTGAAGGGCAAAGTGTGGACTTTTGCCCCCTTTTTCTAGTTTATTCTTCGTCTCCATAGTCCACGTCTCCGCTCCACCTTTGTGTAAGAACAATGAATGCCGTCCCTGTTCAAGGTAATAAACCCTAATTTTCCCACCAATTTTTTTTTCTTTTACTTTAGTATCTGTCAATTCTCACAATCGACTATCCTCAGAAAACACGGCTGGTAGTGATTCGGACTCGAATCCGGATGATGCGCCGGAATACTATCAGCGGATCTCCGCTGTCGAAGATGTTGAGGACGAAGATCGTTCCGATCCCGATGGGCAGGCCAACTCGGATGAAGAACATCACAACGATTCCTACCGAAATCGCTATCGCCATCAATTGGAGAACGGGATCTCATCGCTTCACCTATCCGAGGACGTAGCGGAGGAAGAGGAGGAGAGGATGAGGATGGCGTCCGATCTCGCGATCCAGAGAGCGTTCAGGGAAGACGAGAGTCGAAGAAATGCGTCGTTGACGCCGGAGAATGCCGCGAGGGTTAGGGAGGCAATGCGTGGGATTTCGTTTTCTGGATTTGCTCCCCACTGGGCTAATCAGGTCCCTGAGGATCAATGGATCGACCAGCTTCGAAGATTGAGGCGTCCCCAACGTACTACAAATACTGTTCAAAACTAATTCAGGATCATATTGGGTAATTTTGTATGAAACAGCATACTTTTTTAAGTTTCCTTCAAGTTAAGAGCACTGGCGATGTTGGATATATCAATTCGGGGCAAAAGAAAAAGAAAATAAAAATAAAAATAACTTTAGTTTCTCTTCAAGATTGTTGGATTGAGTAGCTATGCAATTTTCTTGAGGATTAATCGTGATTATGTAATTTCTAGTGGAATGTATAATTATGATGCCGAGTTTGGCTTTGATGATGGTGTTTCTGCTTCCTTTAACATTTCTGGATGTTAGTTTTGTTTTTTCATCACAGTTCTATTGGTTGTCATATTTTGGACTTCAGTCCATGCTTCTTTTTGGAGTTCTATATTTTCAGCTTTCTATGTAATTAGATGGTGATTTGGTATTTTGTTTCTGACTTGAAGATAAGTAGGTATCCTTCTACATCTTCCTGTGCTTACTTAACAGCACTGGTCTTTGGCTATGGAGAAAATGCCATGATCATATTGACTTCCTTTTCTAGTCTAAACATATGTTTACGGGTCACACTGCCTGGCTCTTGCTCTCAATTAGTGTTTTAGTGGCTGCTCAAGATGGTTGGATTTCTGTTTCAAGAGTAGCTTTGATCTTCTCAGGAGCTTGCATAAACTGCAATTACATCAGTTGCCTAGTGACAATTTGATGAGTTTCCTACAATATTACATCATATACAAGCCCTGGTTACTTGACTTCTTCTCAAAGGTTATCTCTAATAAGTGAAGGTTGCTAGACGAAGACTCGATATTCAGTTTCTTTTTATGTTGGTGATCTGATGTCCATTCATCTCCCCGGGCTTTGACCAACAGCTATGTTACTTTATTTCTGCTGTTGGAGAACTAGGTGGATTTCCTTTGCTTTTCCTTGTCAAGATTAGTAGATTACTAATATTTGCGGGTCTTTCTGCCTAGTTCCTCTCACATATGCAGATTCTTTTTTATAGTTTTGTTTCAAGAGGTTTGTGACTAATCTAGTATCCTAACCTGTGGTGTCATCTGGGCAATTGAACCTCTCAACATTTTCTGGAGCCTTTATGGCCAGTTTTTGCTGTTTGGAGACGAATTGAAAGGCAGCTCATTTGCCTACCCAGCACAGCCTTTTCATTGCAAACTGCCAATTGGGGCTTTGTGCAGATACAAAACTCTTGCTAAGTGGGCTAAGTGGTGTCTTAGCTCCTACCAAGAGGATGTATTTCTTTAAGGGATTTGGTGTCTTCAAGTTCAACCACCTTCCTCAGTTTTGCTTCTACCATCGGCTAGTTTCATTTGTTTTGTAGTAGGATTACTGTTGTTTTGTGATGTGGGGTTTTAAACTACTTTTGTCTTTAGTTTTCTTTTTTTGTTCTAGAACTTGAAATAACTTTCTTTGATATCTGTAAATGAAATCTATTTGTTGGCCAAAAAACGAAAAAGGACTATTATACATATGCTCGTCTTTGTCGAATTTGCTACGGAATTACATTTTTGGGTGTTTTGATGTTCAAGTTGAAATGAAAAGAGAGCTAGCTTTGGATTAGAACTGCTGAATTCATAATTGCATAAGAAAACCATAACTTTGAATTTATTGAAACCAGAATTGGAGATTTTAAACAGGAAATGGTAGACTATGAAATAGAGAAAATTAAAACCACTTGCACAGCCTTACAGATGAGGCTACTTATCAATCTATGTTTTGCAGGGATTGCATACATTAAACATCAATTTTGACTTCCTCAAGTGCTACCTTGCCCTTCTGAAAGCACTCATAGTTGAAAGCAGCATAATTCTTCACATTCTTGTACACCCTTGGTCTTCCAGCATCTATCAACTTCTCCACTGGCCCAACCTCCCTGTCTTGCTCTGGCTCATTGAACATGGCAACAGATATCCTCAGCTGATCTGTGTTCGTCACCACCCTGTGCAGTGGACTCTTGAAGATTCCATTGCTCATTATCTGCATCATTTCAAACATTCATCATGCCTTTTTTTTTCATATAGATAATCGCAGTGCAGATTACTTCCCCAGTTTTATTTGCAATTTCACTGCGGAATTTTCTGGTTTGTGTGCATTACAGTGATTTTAGGATTTGTGAAGTCATAGATTCAAGCTGAGTTGGATCAAAAGGCATGCATACCTGCATTTGGTCACCAAGATTGATAACAAAGGCATGGGGAAGGACGGGAACTGTGATCCATGTATCATTCTGGACAACTTGAAGACCTTCTACTTCTTTGTCTTGCAAGAGGAC
Source organism: Rubroshorea leprosula (assembly GCA_020521535.1). Lineage (NCBI taxonomy): Eukaryota > Viridiplantae > Streptophyta > Magnoliopsida > Malvales > Dipterocarpaceae > Rubroshorea > Rubroshorea leprosula. The sequence goes on along the minus strand of BPVZ01000051.1, from coordinate 590,070 downwards.
AGTTATACCAGATCTGTCAGAATGAGGTTTGACCCCAAGAACCATCTCTGGTCTGGAACATGGTGGATAGAAGTTAAACCTCACTTGCATTATAGGATCATCCCCAAACTGTTTCGAGAAGCTATTCTCTTCCAAGTTCAGCGATTTTGCCATCGCCTTAAAGAGGTGATCCATCATATGCTTCAGCTTCAACGAGTATTCATGCAAGATTTTTCTGCAATAAATTAAGTTCGAACTCATTAGAATCCCTCATGCAGTAGATGAACTAGTGTATATTCAAGAAAATTAAGGAATGAAATTAATACCGGAAATTTTCTGGGTATTCCGGCCAGAGATTGAGCTTTCTTTGATGTTCAGGAAATACTCTGAGAAAGAGTCGACTATGCCAGTCGAGAACTTGCTTATCCGTCACTCTCATGTCGTGACCGTATCCCTCAACGTCGTTCACTGCTCGGGAATACTTCTGCTTGTCTTCCAGTGGAAGAGCATAAAATTGTTTCGCAGCTTCACGGACCTTGTCAAGAAGTTGACCGGGAATCCCATGGCTTACAGCCTGATCATATTCAAAAAAAGAAAAGAAATTCCGAGACAAAATTTAGAGTTCAGGTAGATTAAAAGAACTATAATTTTGATGAAATCTAATGAACCTGGAAGCATCCGACTGAGGTGAGTGCCGATCTGAGTTTCTCTTGTTCGACATCCGTTGAGAGGAGGCTCAGGTCGATGATTGGAACTGAAACTGATGAATCTGGAGGGGTAGAACTGTATGACAGTCCCAAAATATTGTTCTTGAAAAGGAACTCAGGTGGTGGCTCATCGTGGTTGACGGACATTTCCTGGACGCTCTTGGGGAGGGGTGTTCCGTCAGGAGGAAGCGGCATGCCGGCCATGTTGTCGTCTGGATCGTCTCAGCTCTCAGGGTTGGGGAAACTATGAAATGAAATGGCCTTCTATGTATTGGGATTGGAAAGAGTAGAAGATGGCAATCAAATTAGGCAAAACCACTACTTAAGCCCCCAAACTTAGCCCTTTTTTTGTGAATAAGCATGTAAACTAAATAGAAAACGAGCAAATAAGCCCTTAATATTTTTGCATGCAGCAAATCAACCCTTTAGTTAAGTTAAGGTCCGTAAAGTTATCTGACATGGCTTACTTTTTAATTAATACAAATTTTTTTGTACCAAAAGAAATATTTTCTTTGAATTCTAATTCGTATTCCTTTTTTCTTATTAATCATCCAAATCTGTAAAATAAGCAAAAATTAGTTAGAAGAGTACTACTTTTTTTTTAATCATGGAAAAAGGGCACATCTATGTGAAAGAAAGTTGGGGAAGAAGAAAAATTTTGGAGATTGAGGGACTAATTTCATTTCAAATTTGACTAATTGAGGGCTTAACAAACAATTAATCATTAATCATTTTGCTGATATAAAGCAAAAGGAATAAACGCCAATATTTAACAGATTTAATCCATGTCAGATAAATTAACGAACCTTAACAGTGATAGTTAACTAAAGGGTTGATTCGCTGCAATCACGAATACCGTGTCCTTACTGCCCCTTTTTTTTTAGTTTAGAGGCTTATCTACTAAAATTGGGTAAGTTAGGTGTCTTAGGGAATGGTTTTGCCATCAAATAATAGGATTATCTTTCCTATTAAGACTTGTCAGCGTGATGGTCCACGCTACCCACTATCATTCCTCGTTCGTGATTCACATCTAAATTCTAATCCTATTTAAGTCCGAACTCCCTCCCCCATGTGGCCCATCACTGGACCACGCACTCCAAGAGTAGCAAATGGAACTCATCCAATTTCGATTCTTGATCCTAATCTAAAACAGATATTAATTCTTAATAAATATTTTTATTGTCAAAAAAATTTTTATTTAAATCCGTAATAACTTATAACTTTTAAATTCACCTCCCAAATAACAGAATAAAGATAAATTTATTTTAAAAAAACAAAAATAAATTTTTTTTAAATTATAAATTTAAATAAATTATTTATTATTTAATATATGATATCATCACATATCAAAAATTTATTTTTCATTTAAGCATTTTTTTAATGAAAAATTTTAATCACACATTTAATAATTAATAATTTATTTTGATTGATAATTTAATGGTGCAATTTGTCTCTTTTTTAAGAGTAATTTTGTTTTTACTCTCTTATTTGAGGGAATAAATTTGGAGGTTAGCTTTCAAAAACATCAATAATATTCCATAAGGGAGTAAGAAGCTAAATAAATACGTTAGTTAGGGCCCCTTAGAGGAAAAAAATGGAAAGTTGGGTTAAGGGAAGTTATTATCACACTCTTAATATCATATTTTTAAATTTTTAGTGTAATTATTTATTATATCTTTATATTACATTTTTTTTTTCTCAAAAGTTTATATTTTCTTTTACTTTTTAATAAATCGAATGATATAATAATCCATAAGATAAAAAGTTATGGTATTAATAATTAAGAGTGTGGTAATAACATCATTTATGTGTCAAAATGGGTTTTTTTTATCTATTTATTTCAAGAAGTTTCGTTTTCCTTTTAAAAAATAATAACAGGAATGATGCACCTACAATTTTCTTTTTTATAAATTTCATTTATAATTTTCATATTCTAACAATCAAGTAATTCAATGAAATTTTCCTTTTAGTGAAGGTAAGAGTATTAAATTTGAGTTACATAATATACAAATGAGATAATTTAAAAGATAAGAGGGTTCTCTCTTATTATGCAGTCTAATATAATAAAAAAAAAATTCTATGCTATCAAAAGAATAAATATAGGAGTATATAATATTAAGAGTTTTAGTAGAATTAAAAAAGTTAATCATTAAAGGAATGTAAAATTGTATAAAAAGTTATATAAAAAGTTATCCTTCAATTATTTTTTTTTTTTTTATAAATGTAGAATGATGATTATTTTATGATATGGTAGAGAATAATATTCACTATTTAAAACCTTTTACAACGTGGAAACTTAAACTGTTAATTATTTATTGAAACTTCATCTAACGGATTTAGGTTAAGGCTAAGATTGTAGCTTGCTTATTAAGTGCTTTGCCTAGATTCACTCTTTTGATGCTAGATTTTAAAGTTTATAAACATACTTCTTTGCAAAATTTTAATTAGTAATATGTGATCGATTACTTAAATTTATTTTTGATAATAACACAGTTATAATATTTTGTAGAATTATAATTATGATTTATTATTAAATAAGTGAATCTATAGCATCACAGATAAATTTTCAAATAAAAAGAATTAATTATGACTTTGTTTGACAATGCTTTTCGATCTTTTAGCTTTTGGATTTTAAGTTTTTTTACTATTTTAAAAGTATACAAAATATTAATTAAAATAAATGTTAAATATATTAAATATATTTTATATATTTTTAATACGTTAAAGGATCAAAAACCTAAAATTGTAGTTGCAAGTCAGTATTGTCAAACTAAATTTATATTATAACACATGTTATGATTATAGATAGTGATTGGTACCACTGAATTTAACACATTGCATAACACACCCATTAAAAAATTACTATTTTTTGGCTTAAAATTAAAAGTAGATAAGTTTAAAAATGCAATCATGTACACAAGAAGTAGGAATTAGCTAAATTGACTATGTCTATATTATATTTTTAATAGTTGAACCAGAAATGTATTAGAATATGTGTTAAACCAAGTATTTACTAATCATTTTCTTATGATTATAGACTTATAATGTTACATTACATTGTAACTATATTATTTTTATTTATTTTTGCTACTTGCATACAGAATTTGAGTGAATTCTAAAAAGTGAAGCAATTGATCATATATAAACAAGATAGGATAAATATAGTTTAGTTTATACTTTATAGTTGCAATGTTGTTGATAAAGTTTTCTTTTTCATTTTATTTAGAGATAACAATAATGATCTAAACAAAGCAATAAAGATTTGAAAAGGAACTAGATATAGGAATTGTGTTAAGGGACAGACCTCTATAAAAAATGAGAGGACCATGAAATTTTCAAAAACTACATTAATTGGTGCATTATTTGATTCAATACATTGCATAATATATTTATTAAAAATTTATTATTTTTTAGTATGAAATTGAAGGCAAATTAACAAAATGCAATCATGCATACAATACATAGGAACTAACTAAATTTGTTATACTTATATTATATTTTAGAGAGTTAATAGAGCGTGTATCGAAAGGTGTGTCATACCAAAAGTGTACAAATTATTTTCCTCTAAAAAACTTTTTAAAATGTAATGGGTGTAATATTAATTTGTCCCTTCAAAAATTTTTTTATCAATTTGCCCCCCAAAAAATTTTTGGCATCTCCTAGGGTTTTGGAATGTGGTTATTGCCACACAAATCATAACATTTTTTCCCTTTAAATAGTTAGTTATGGTGCTACAAATATTAATTTATAGATTGATTTCAATCTATTAAACAATAAGTATTAGTTATTTTATTAATTATGAACTAATAACATAGTTATCAACTATTTTAAATAACCAAACCAAATAAAGTTAACATTTTTTAAGATAATATTTTACAATTTATGTGATCTCAACATTTTATGATGTGACAATAACCATGCCCAAGGTTTGGGTTAAGTTCTGTCCTTGATTGTGTGTTCCATATATGTAACAATGGCACATATTTGACACTATTTAATGAGTTAATTCCCTTCAAAAATAATGAATTTAATAGTCAATTATACATTGTGCAAAATCCTGAAATATCTCCCTCGGAAAAAATCATTAAATTTTTTCTCCTTTTAAGATTTGAAATTTGATATTCAACTCTTAAAATCCTGTGTAGTGGGTGATGGTTGCTAGTTTTTTATTTTATTTTATTTTTTATTAAAGAAGTTAGGGTCTGAGCCCCTAAGGCAGTCAAAGATAAGACAATCAGGCACTATAACTCCACAAAAGCTTAGTTTTAGCCCATCACCTTACTAAATTTGAATGTTTTAACTTATTACCTTATATTATGATATTTTTAATCTTTTACCTTACTAAATTTATAAGTTTTAACCCCTTACCTATTAAAATTGAAGAAAATATCCCTCGCTTTATACTGACTATTAACTTTGTTAGCTGAAAGTTAGTTTTTATCAATTAACAATCAACTCATAGTTAAATAACAAAATTAACGAAATATTATAAAATTAGTTTTATTAACTTTGTTAGATAAAAGAAGATTTTTGTCAACTAACAGTCTATTAACAATCAGCTAATAAAATTAATAATCAGCTAACAGACTTAACAAAATATTATTAAATAAGGACTATTTTCTTCAATTTTAATAGGTGAGAAACTAAAAGTATTATAATATAAGGTAAAAGATTAAAACTTATTTATCTAATTAAATAAAAAATTAAAAATATTATAATATAAAATAAAAAAATAAAACATTCAAATTTAATAACACGAGGGGCTAAAACTAAGCTTTTGCCCTATAACTCACAAGGCAATATTTCCTTGGGTATCACGAGCCTGGATAACTAATTATACAAAGCCTATTAAATTAGGCTTGCATTTCCTATATGGCTCAATCCTTTGAGCTTGTATCCATTCCATAAATAGAAAATTAGGGCCATTTTCAACCGGGTTAATCCCTCCACTATTCTAAAATTTTAAAATTCCTAAAAATTTAGCACCTAAACAAACGAACCCTATTGGTCAGCTCGCATTTCACACGGATCGTAATATGTGTGACTCTACTTCAAGCACTCTGCACCGTTCGATCAAAACGCCGCTCTCTCTCCACCGTCCACCCTTTAATTTTGAAAATTTCCCAAATATTCAAATTTCCACTGCCTCTTCCCACGGTAAATCAATACATCCCCAAGTAGCACTTTCCATCTTTGAAATGAATTTTCTCTGATTTTCTCTCAATCCAAACAAACAACTTGATCTCTCTGTTTGTCCAATGGCTTGTACGAAGCAAATTGCTAGGAAGTCGACCAGAGGAAAGGCGCCAAGGAAGCAGTTGGCAACGAAGGCTGCGAGGAAGTCTTCTCCAACCACTAGCTGAGTCAAGAAGCCTCACAGGTTTAGACCCAGGACAATGGCTTTGTGTGAAATCCGCAAGTACCAGAAGAGCAGGGAGCTGCTCATCAGAAAACTACCGTTTCCGAGGCAGGGGATTTCAAGACAGATCTGAGATTCCAGAGCAACGCCGTCGCCGCTCTTCAAGAGGTGGCTAATGCATATTTGGTTAGTCTCTTCAAGGATACTAATCTGTGCGCTATTCACACCAAGAGGGTTACTATTGTGCCCAAGGATATCCAGCTCGCTAGAAGGATTAGGGGCGAGAGAGCCTAGGTTTCCGCTGACTGCTTATCTTGCTTTTGATTTCCTCTGCTTTTAGGTTTCACTAACAGCATTGAGTTGTAAATCTGTAGGGAATTGGTAGCTTTAATTTATTTTCTGTTATGTATTGATGGCATCTTCATTTGCTTTTTGTTTGGGCAAATTGACGTATGCTAATGAAATTATTTTTTTTCAAAATGTTTTGGTTATAAGCTTAAGAAATTATTTTGTAATTTAAATTATATTAAATTATAAAATAATGAGGCTTGAATTGGGAAGTAGTTTTTAAAAAGATTTTTTAATATTGGAAACTCCTTTATTCAAGAATTTTGATGTTGTAGTTTAAAAGTGTACTTGAGATTATAATTGAAAGGTTTTTTTTTATTTTTTATAATTGTATAGTATTTTTAAATATACATGTCTTTGGTAATTATTTTTAATTATTTTTTTCGAAAATAAATTTTTAATAATTTTATATATAAAGTCAATTTTTATTTTAGAGTTTTCTAAGTGTATTTTTTACGAATAATATTTAATATTTAATATAATTATAAAATTATTCATTAAAAATTAACCTCATTAAATTAATTATATTA
>BPVZ01000051.1:563897-576864 GCA_020521535.1 Rubroshorea leprosula | reverse complement strand
ATGGGTAGGATTATAGAAATAATTTTTTTGTTTTATTTTGTAATATAATTTTTACATATTATTAAATAAATATATATATTTAATATCATAAATTTTATATAAATTATAAAAAAAAATAAGGTAAAAAATATTATACAAAATCATTTACTTATTTTAGTAAAACTTAGGGCTTATTTTATTTGCTTATTGGAAGACGAAAACAAAGAGTATGGATATATTCATTATTTGCAAGTATTTTATTTATTTGGGTAAGTAATTTACCTAAATTATAAAAAAAAAAAGGTAAAAAATATTATACAAAATCATTTACTTATTTTAGTAAAACTTAGGGCTTATTTTATTTGCTTATTGGAAGACGAAAACAAAGAGTAAAAGGTCGCTGCTCTATTTAGCGGGAGCAGACGGCACCTAAAGGTCATCTAAGCTGTGGTAGTTGAAGACGACCCGCAGGCCAGAGTTTGGAGGAAAAGCACAACTCGTTGCTCACCCAAATCTCGTTGGCGCCACCCTCTGTGTTTTAGAAATTTGGTTTCTCTCTCCTTCCCTTCCTTTACCTTGCTTTACCTTCTCTTCAAATCTTCAAACTTAATCAACCAATAATGCCAATGGTCTCTTCATTTTTCTATCATTTTTCCTCTCTCCCATCTTTTCCACTTCCCTTTCTACACCCCCAATACGCCAGCGCAAATGGGTATACTCAAAATTTTCAGCTTTTTCACTCCTCGGAACCGCCGGGACTTCCTCCCCTCTTCAAACTCCATTCGCCAAAATCTTGTGAACAATGGGACTACCGACCTACAAGATGGAATTCTCATTTCTTTTTTTGGGTTCTTCCGGCGGCGTTTTAGGTCCGGAGGTGAGTCAGGTTCTGTCATTTCCTTTTGTGGGTTTTATTCGTTTGAGTTGAATTCGATTAGCCTGCTTTTCTTTGGGATATGTAGATAAAATTGATGGGGGCTCGCGGACGGATGAAGAACAAAAAGTTCATCGTTGGTTGTATGCCTTGGCACAGTCTGAGAAAGATTTGGTCTTTGAGTATGTTCGATCAACAGAAAGGGGTGAGTTTATTTTAGGGAATTAATATTGTTAGAAAAATAATTTTGCTTGTTAATTTGAATCTCGTATCAAAATTAGTAATGTTGTAGTTCTGGTGTGTTGATATGCTTGATTCAATGCTTGTTAGGAGATGCCTATGAAGCATACTGTTAGCTAATTTTATGCTTTGACCATGGAATAGGCATCCCATCCAGCCAAACTATTCCTTAGAAATGGCAATCAATGGTCACCACTTAGTGCGCTTTGGACTCTAGTATGATCCCAAAATGGCCTTAGTGCATCTGGGTAAACAGGAAGTTCAAGTTTCAGTAGATACATTAATGATTAATAATATGATTCCTTGTCATATTTATATTTTCCTTTTCCATTTTGAATTTGCTCATCTTTTTGCTTTTGTGTAGGGTTGAGTTTCACTGAAGCTGATAAGAGATTGAAGGAATATGGCCCAAATGTTCCTCTTGAATATACCTTTTCAAATTGGTGGCAACTTTTGTGGAATGCCTTCTTTCATCCTTTCAATATCATTCTAATTGTTTTGTCAGTACTCTCGTACATTGCCAGTGACAATCCAACTGGATGCATCATGCTGAGTTTGGTCTTTATCAGTGTCTCTTTCCGATTCTACCAGGTATCTTACAACTATAATGCTCTATATCAACCAAGTGGTCTACATTGATATTTCTTTAACAATCATAACTACTATTGTATATACTACCTAGGAATATAGCAGTTCAAAAGCAGCCATGAAACTTTCAGAATTTGTAAGGTGCCCTGTTAAAGTGCAGCGATGTGCAGGAAGATTTGTTCAGAATGAAATAATAGTTCAAGTTGATCAAAGAGATGTTGTTTCAGGAGATATAGTGATTTTTGAGCCTGGTGACCTTTTTCCTGGTGATGTGAGATTATTAAGTTCCAAACAACTGGTTGTAAGGTAGGCCTTAAAAAACTTTTTCACCTTTGAATGAGGATTTAAAATTCTCTCTATGGCTAATGGTTGATAATATTATGACATTTTTGCATATTGGAACAGTCAATCCTCATTAACAGGGGAATCTTGGGCCACTGAGAAAACAGCTGATGTGAGAGAAGAACAGAGCACTCCTTTGCTAGATTTAAGAAACATTTGTTTCATGGTAAGTTAGATTGTGCCTCAGTCTTATGTTTTTGCAGTGGAAATAACTCACTTTTGTAACATTGCTGAATTTTAAGATCTATCTTGCTAAGCCTGAAGGTTCACTAGACAGAGGAGAATATTTCCATATTTGGATTGTGTTCTACCAGAAGACAAGCAAGAAAAACAAGAAACCTAACTTCTGTTTGACATTGATTATGCCAAGGAAATAACTTCAGGACTCGCTTTTCAAAGATTTCAAATTCACATTTATTATATTGCTTAACAGTGGTAGGAATAAGATATTATTTTTTTACCTTTTCACATGTACCCCTTAATCTGTTCTTACATGGCTCTGTAACCTTTACTGGTTTTCTTGATGTTTTCCAGTCATTTACCTGTTTTATATAAATCTAAGTATGTTGGATGTAGACCCACTTGAATTAATATTAAAACGGTTTCTATTTTTTGGTAATTGGTAGTCTTAGATGACTAATCATGTAGTATGCTGAGATATATATATACCAGTTGTAATGAATGTTTCAGGGAACCAATGTGGTATCAGGATCCGGAACAGGTCTAGTTGTCTCCACTGGATCCCAAACCTATATGAGCACCATCTTTTCAAATATTGGAAAGCAGAAACTACCAAATGGCTTCGAGGAGGGAGTCCGAACGATATCTTATGGGCTCATTGGGGTCATGCTAGTAGTGGTTACTATCATAATATTCGCAGATTTCTTTGCATCTCATGATCTGAGCAAGAGCATAGTTTTTGGTATCTCAGTTGCATGTGCGCTTACTCCTCAGATGCTTCCCCTAATTATCAACACAAGTCTTTCAAAAGGAGCACTTGCTATGGCCAGGGACAGATGTGTTGTCAAAAGCTTATCTGCCATGCGAGACATGGGATCCATGTAAGTGTACTCTAGATTTATTCCATCTATATAAATGGACATAGATCTAAATTTGAAAAGGCAAAATGCAACCAAAAAAAAACAAAAAAGTGCTAAATCAAGCTTGGTTGTGATCTGACCTAAAATCTTAGTTAAATTCATTATTTTTTGCAAGTACAATGCCCTTGATTACCACCTGAGAAGTGCATGCACACAGGCATTTATACACATGCAAGCTCCTTCAGTACCAAATCTTGCCATGATTATCACTAAGTGAAGTAAATAAAAGCAACATGGTAAATAATCTTAGTATGTAATTTTTCTATAACGGTTAACAGAAAAGAACTAGAATCACATAGATGAAATATATCAAATCAGTTAATTATCTATAAGCTATAGCCATGAGCGAAAATAGTGACTCAGCAAATTTGACATGGAATGCTGTCATTGACAAATTTGGAACATTTTATTCAAGTTCAAATTTTTCTAAAGAAAGGAAAAGTGACATGAGTGTCAGAGTGCATTGCTGCATATGCAATGTTGAAAAAGTTTGATCTAATTATAGAGGAAGGACATTGCAAAAGATAACAATCATCAAAATCGCAAAAGTTAGATTAGGTTATATTCTGCATTTAGTCATTCAGAGGGGTGCCTGGAACCATAGATGAGTTCTTTTTTCCTATCTTGCACCTGTAGTACTTTTCATTGTGCCTATAACTAATAATAATTACATAACAGAGGGTTTACTGCTTCAACAAGTAACAACAGTAATCCTTGGTTCCAGCTCCAATTTCTTGAAGAAAGTATATGCATTTTGATGCTGTATTATTAGAAAACTATAATCATTAAGTAATATCATTTTTGGCCATATTCATATTGCCTGTGTTTATATACCATGTTTGCTTGACTTTTGCCCTTTTGATGCTGTATTATTAGAAAACTATGATTGTTAAGTAATATCGTTTTTGGCCTTGTTCATAATGTCTGTTTTTATATACTTGTTTTGTTTCCTCACCTTCTTAGGTTTCCTGTTCTTATTCATTATCTGTGTTCATGTTGTCAGGTTCATTTTGTTGTTTTTGTCGCAGGGATATCCTATGCATTGACAAAACTGGAACTCTGACAATGAACCAGGCAGTCATGGTCAATCATCTTGATAGCTGGGGCTCAACAAAAGAAAAGGTCCTACATTTTGCCTTCCTGAACTCTTACTTCAAGACTGACCAGAAGTATCCTCTAGATGATGCAATTTTGGCATATGTATATACAAATGGATACAGGTTTCAACCATCCAAATGGAGAAAGATGGATGAAATCCCTTTTGATTTTATAAGAAGAAGAGTAACAGTTCTATTGGAAAAACGTTCTAATTCCAAAAATAGCCAAGTCATTGATAGATACATGGTAACAAAAGGAGCACTTGAAGAAGTAATGAAAGTTTGTTCTTTTGTTGAGCATGTTGATCGGGATTATATCACAACTTTCTCTAATGAAGACCATCAGAGGATTTTAAATGTGGTGGAACAATTAAGCAATGAGGGTTTACGGGTTATAGGAGTTGCTGCGAAAAGTCTACAAATGGTGAGTCATTGATCATCTTTCCTTTCTTCTATTTATGCATCTCTTTCTGTCTTGTTTTAATTGCAAGTTTGGAATATTAGATTTACATTTACTTCTTAATGCCAAAATTTTCACTTCTCTTTGCCATCAATTTAATGTCATTTCATGTATTAACATTTAACAGACAATAATGATTAGTGGGGCCCAGTCTCAGTTGGGTCTCGGTTGGGTAGTTGGGTTCTTTGTGAAATGCCTTGCTTACATAATAGCTTTATGTAATATTGCAGAAAGAAAGTGGGCAGAGCATGGACAATGAAGATATTGTTGAAGCAGACATGGTTTTCCTTGGTCTCATATCTTTCTTCGACCCACCTAAGGACTCAGCAAAGCAAGCTCTCTTGCAATTGGCTGAGAGGGGAGTAAAAGCAAAAGTATTAACTGGTGATTCTCTCTCCCTTGCAATAAAGATTTGTAAGGAAGTTGGCATCAGAACAACCCATGTAACTACAGGACCAGACCTGGAGCTACTCAGCCAGCATGCTCTCCATGAGACTGTTAAAAGAGCAACAGTACTGGCTCGGCTTACCCCGTCTCAGAAACTCAGGGTAGTCCAATCCTTGCAGACAGTTGATAATCACATTGTTGGGTTCTTGGGAGATGGCATAAATGACGCACTTGCACTAGATGCTGCTAACGTAGGTATATCAGTTGATTCGGGAGCATCTGTTGCAAAAGACTTAGCTGACATCATTTTACTTGAGAAAGATCTTAACGTTCTTGTTGCAGGAGTAGAACAAGGTCGTCTTACTTTAGGCAACACCATGAAATACATTAAAATGTCAGTCATAGCCAATGTTGGAAGTGTTCTTTCAATAATGATAGCAACCATCTTCCTCAGATACGAGCCACTGACTCCAAAGCAACTTTTCGTACAGAACTTCTTGTATAGTATGGGTCAGATTGCAATCCCATGGGATAAATTGGAGGAAGATTATGTCAAAGCCCCTCAAAGATGGTCTGTCAAAGGTTTGCTCATGTTTATCTTATGGAATGGCTCAGTTTGCACCTTGTGTGATATAGCTACCCTTCTGTTCCTAGTGTTGTATTATAAAGCTTATGATGAAAACGATATGGCGTTATTCCATACAGCTTGGTTCGTTGAAGGGCTTCTCATGCAGGCACTGATTTACCACTTGATTCGGACGGAGAAAATTCCCTTCATTCAGGAGGTTGCTTCATGGCCTGTACTTTGTTCAACAGTCCTGATTTCTGCTGTTGCAATTGCCATTCCATACACGGTGATCGGAGATGTTATGGGGTTCGTTAAGCTACCACTGTCATATTTCGGATTTCTGGTTGTGCTTTTTATAGCCTATTTTACAGTAGGACAAATAGTCAAGAGACTTTATATCTTATTCTTCAAAATTTGGCTATAGATTAGCTTTTGGGGACGTAGAAGCGGGCAGAGTCTCTTTCCCCTTGGTACATACGAGAGAAGGTATGGAATGCCATTTCTCTTACAGAAATTATGTTTTGCACCAATATGTACTCACTGCCCCAACAATGTCATTGCACTCTGCGAATTTGCAGATATGAAGCAATTGGATACCTTATTGCAGAGCATATAAATGTAATGGTACAATTACAAAAGACTTAAAAAATTGAAGAAATTGCAAAAGAGAAGAAAGAAAAGCCGCATTTGTTCAAATCTGAGTCTCAAGCAAACTCTACTTGTCATAATAGTCGATGCAAGTAGAACCAGACAGATGCAAGTCCTAGGAACATCATACTCTTCAAAATTTGCTGCTTGTGTGAAATACCTGCATGAACAAGTTTGATATTGTTCAAACCCAAAGAACAGAAAACAACCCAGGTTGCCAAGATCAAGGTCAGAATATTTACTAAATTCAAGATAGTCGTTCTTCATATTCCACTCAAAATCCCAGTGCTCTCTGTCATTTTTGAGTGTCCAATATGCCCATCCAAATGAAGCAGCATTATAAACCTCCAACTGAGCGTTTCCAAAGTCTTGATAATCTGTCTTGGATCCATCAGTAACATTCCATTCATTGACCCATTCACCTGAAATCAACTCATCTTTAATGAGAATCACAAAAATGTAAACACTGCTCTCAGTTCCTAGATTATTCTGCACAAAACTATTTTTGATAAATTCTGCATATTTTCTGATATAAAGCTGAGCATTTCTGATATAAACTCTTTTCACTAATGTCTAGATTTCAAGATTAATCAGCACATAACCATAAAATCTTGAAAACAAACACTAAATTTGTCAATATAGAAATTGGAACTGGGAGTACCAACAAAAACAAGTGGACCATTGCTCCCATTGAGAACTTTTAGTTGAGCGTCCCTCTGCTGGTATATGAACTGAATGTTTTCCATAGGACTTTTGTTAACAAAAAAAGTGTCAAAGAGATTGTAGTAGTGCAAATCCAACACTATGTTATGGGACCCAATATTAGCCTGATAAAGTTCAAGTGGATCTGCATTGCCAATTTGTTGGCAAAATATCACATATGTTGTTGATGAATGCTTTCGGACAATTTGATAGCCTTGTTTGTAATATGAAATTAATATATCTAATGGAACTGATGCAGCAGATGGTTCGTTTAATAGCTCAATTCCCAGCAAGGCAGGATGCTTTCCATATCTGCAGAAAAGATGAAGATCCTAGGAATTAAATTCATGGTGGAAGAAACAGTATAAGTGCATACACACTCGCTTCTAGAGTTAAAAAACCACAAATCCAAAGGCTTTTAAAGTCAATCTGTTGTAATCTAACACTACATCGAGGTCCTCACTAGAAAATTTATAACATCCAGTGACTAGTAGAAAACATACCTGGAAGCTAGAAAATCTATAACATCCAAAGTTTGTGAGATATAGTCAGAAGAATTAGGCCACCCTGTTGTACCATCTTGACTGGCACTATGTTCCATCCCATTCTGGGAGCCAGGGGCTGCATGAAGATCAATAATGCATTTTATGTCATAGGCTCTGCATCACAATTTTTTGAAAAATAATCAAATAGATGCAGAACAAACAATATCAATCATCCTAAGCAGACAAGGTGAAAGCAAGACCTACTCTGCCCATGAGAATGCATTATCAAGAGCTTCTAAACTGCCCCCAATGAATGGGGCTGGAGGATTAGGATCAAAAGCAATCCACCAGCCAACAGGGATCCGCACAGCATTAATTTTATGTTTCTGGAGAAAGTTGAAATCTTCTTCCTTTACAAAACTGTTTCTGTGTGTCTGCATTTTCACAAAAGAAAAGAGTATAACCAATGACCAATCTGAATATTGAACATAGCATCTCTCATTTGAATTTCAGAAAATCAATGCATCTTCTTCTAATCCAGAATCCTCCAACAAAAGATTGTCTAGCTGTAGTGTTCATGTTGCTCAAATGATTTCAATCCATCAACTAGGACAACTCCATAGACCATAGATTGTTTGAAGACAAAAATAGAGGACACCAACATGCACATATTGACTCGTGTAGAGACAGGCATAGATGTGAAGACAACTGCTGTAGAAGCACACTTATATTAAGACAATTTCCTCTTGTAAATTCAGAAATTTATGGGAATAAAACTACATACTTGCAAATTTATAAGGATATTATACCCAATATTATAACATTTGTTGTCTCTAGCATACTAAGAAAGATAATAGGAAGTAATTATGTACCCAACATGATATTAATTGGCAATTATAACAGATTTTATTTGCTGTCCTGGAATTTCTAACCCTGCCCAATGAATAAGCTCAATTGTAAGGAATTGTAACATGAAATAGGTCATAACCCCACCCGTCTTTAAAAAGAAAAAGAAGAAGAAGAAGAAGAAGAAGAAGAATGAAACAACACCTGCATTACCACCGACCAAAAATAGGAAGGAAACAAGAAAAAAAAATTGTTTTTATGGTACCTCAAGAACCTCCTTTGCCTTATCATGTCCATACCCATTAGCAAGCTGGTAATCTCCGTGCAAGTTATTAGCTACAATTGTCATTTCAAATGTGGCACCATTATCATCCCATCCTGGTGTCCCTGGATAGTCTGCTGTAAGCTGATTTGCCATGGAAACCTAAATTATAAGATGCATTTTACTTTTATCACATTCTACTCCTCAAAACTTGAAATCAAATATAAAGTCTTAGTAAACTACAGATAAATCTTAACTGAGGAATTTAATTTAGTTTTGCTACTTGATGGCTGCAATTATAAAATGGAAGTCTTACCTTTCAGGTGTCGAGTTTACAAAATTCAAGAATTCTGTAATCATCAGATCTTTGTGAATGACAATGCTTTAACATACTCTTCATAATAAAAGTTTCTTAAATATTTCTGAACTTCTTCGAATATTGAGCATAATAATGGTTAAAATTTTTCCAGTATAAGTTCCCATTTAGTCAATGCCTTCTGTTATAGGGTTCACTCAGTAACTTTTGCAACAAAGAGAGGCTAAACTATTAGGTAGTACAAATATACTTAACTCCATTCTCTAAAGTGAAGAGTAGAGCTTTCCCAGAAACAAAGGCAAAAATATAGAGAGAATACCTGCAGATAAGTCCCACTCTTCAGTTTGATGTGAACTCGACTATTATTATTTCTTTCAACTTCAAATGTTTCTGTTGTTGAAGGTGATTCTGCTGTTGCAAAGATGGTGCATCCTTCACCAAAGCATGTTAGAAACTGGCCTAGAGATGTCCGGAACTGAAATTCTGATTCAGAAACTCTCCATAACTGCATAAGAAGAAAATTGCAGGATAACTAATCTGCACGCAGATAAGAATCTTTTATGTTCTGAACCAGCCACACCCTTTCATATGCCATACGGATATAGAATTTTGCCCAGACCCTTTCCCTAAATCCATTCTAATAACTAATGGCAAAGTAAGTTTTATTTTAACAGATACAGAATTCTAAGCAGGTCTGGTTACTATGAACCTCATCCATTTGGATTTTGACCAGAGCAAACTTAATAAAAACATCAAACATGCATGCCTATATTAGAGCTTGCCCAGCAGCACCCCCTCTCAATTGCATTTTTTTGTCCATTAAACATGAAAATTTTAAATTATAATTTTTGTATCCTCCTGTTGTGAACTTCAAGTAAAAAACCAGCAGGTAGAAAAACTTCTGCTTCAACACAATACCAGGGGAGTTAAAATGCAGTTCTGAGGACCAAGGATGCAAGCTTCTCACCGTAAAGGTCTCCCATGACAACGGAATATCTCTGTTAACTGAAACATCCATGCCACCTCCATTCTCTGCAGTGACATATTTCTGCAACGTCACTGACTTGAGTTGAATCTGTGTACCATCCTACATTTTGACATTAAGAATTAGCTCGCAGAATTTATCCTGGAAAATCACAAGTCCAAAAAACATGAAAAGAAATTAAATCCTACAAAGAAGAAAGCTTACTCACAAGCATATCTCCATTAGGAATGCCATCAAAAAGAGAAGGCTTAATCCAACCTTCCACAACCAACCACCCTCCCAGGTTCACTCCTCTCACTTTAGCATCCCCACGCAAACCCTCCACTTGAATTTTGCAAAAGAATTAGAAGAATATCTCAACAAGATGGATTTCTACACAATGAACATTCTGGAAACGGAATGCCAAACAAACTAAAATAAAAAGAGGAGCTCACCTGAATGTGCTACATAAAAGATGAGGCAACAACAAAGTGAAAATGCAACTACCCACTTGCCAAAAAGAATTTCCATGAAGAATGCAGGCCCTCAACTGCATCAAGAGAGCTGAAATATAGAATCCATTATCTGAAACAAAAAGAAAAACAACATTAAAAAAATGAGCAACACCTCCCAGGAAAAACACTTGAGAGAATCTAGGTAATTCCTTCCTTATCAGAGAATTATACCAAATTCAACCTTGTAAACAAGCACATTCATGATCTAATATTCAATTCGGGTTTTTGCCAAGTTAATTGCATTAAACAAGTCTTATTCTAAATCTATTTGGGGTACAGACAAAACAAAACCCTATCAAATTAAAAAGGAGAAGAAAAGAACATTGTTCTAGAGTGCCAAGGAATAAGTAGGGACCTGAAAGTGTTCACATGTAGCATACAAAATTGGAAAAAAAAAAAAAAAAAAGTTAAAAAGGGAGACTTTGCTTGTAGACTTGGTTGTGCTCTGTGTTGATTGGTTGGGTCAAGAAAGGTGAAAACCCCAAAGGTATGCTTTAAGCACAAGATAATTTGAATAAAAAGAGTAAAGATAAGGTGGTTCCACCATCTTACCTTTACAACCCATTCACCTGCAACTGCAACAATTTGTAAAATGAAAATAACTTCTAAAAAGATGAAATCTTTCATCTTCTTCCTGTAAACTTGTCAAAAGTTTCATCATTTCAGCTTCTGTTTTTACCATTATCGATAAATTTGGGATTTTGCCATTTGTTTCTTTCAGATTAATGGGACCATGAGAGAAAGAGAATCCAATCCATGGATGAATAATTTAGGGTAAAAAAAAGAAAAATAGGGCTTTTTCACTATTCATCACCAAATGAAGACACCTAGAGAGACAAATTTTGTGGGATTTGTATTTTGTTTAGAATTCAATGAAAACATGGAGTACCTCGGAAAAGGATTCCAAAAACCATCTTTGCTCCAGCTGCCTCTGCCCGGTGGCCGCTGGGAGTCAAGAAAAAGTAATTTCTTTGTTGACAGAGGGAATCTTCATCCGACCGACCTTGGTGACCGTGGGACTGTGGGCTCTGTCCCTCTCTTCGGATTCCTGCGCTGTTCTGAACATGTGCGCATCACAATGACTCATAATTAGTAGTAGTAATTTCTAAAGAGGATAAAGGGTACGTTTGGATTTTGGATGTAGGGGGAAAGGGAGAAAATCAAAAGCCGACCCTTACTTCAACTTGGAGCGGTGCTAGAAGCACTCGCCCTCGCCCTCGCACTCTCCAACCAACAGCTGCCCATGTGTTTCGCCACGTTACCCCCAATTTTAAGAGAATGGATAGGCAACCGGTTGTGAAATCCTTGGCCGAACATCAAACGTACACAAGATAATATGACATTTCTTTCTTCTACTACCTATGCAACAAGGGGAACTGGAAGTTCATCGTTATGCATTTTTGAGCCAATACGTTTGTGGATTCTTCACAGAGGCTTTCATGGGGTTGAAGGGATTCGAGAGTTGCCCTCCCTCTTTTCTTTTCCGTCATGATCAAACGTGGGTTTTTTACATCCGGTGATTCTCAGCCTTTCTACGATGTTTTTGTGTTTTATCAGCATCGTTCATTATACACATTTCAAATTTAGAGTGGTTTCATGCATTTTCCACATGATTTTCAATCTTGGCTTCCTTTCCTAACATCATCTTTTATGGATCTTCTCTCAATCACAGATTTGTCAAGATTTCCAACCTCTTCAACATAAATCTTGATATATTTAAAGACTTTAATTATCTCTTAACTTCAATCCAACATTAGATTTGGTCACTAACTATCCACCTTTTCTCCTTCTCCAACTTCAGATCTGGTCACCGTCCATCCAACAAATTTATTTGAGGCTAAAAGTTTCTTCTCCGGCTTTCTCTTTCTTACTTTCCTTTCTCACCGTTTTGAAATTTGGGTGTGAGCTAGATCCAATTAACAGTTGTCAGGAGGTGTTACAGACTTACAGGTGAGAATAGAAATAAAGAAAAAAAATGGGAACTTGAAAGAGTAAGTGTTAGATGAGGAGGAAAAGCGAACGGGAAATAAAGAGCCAAAATTTTCTTTTTTTATTAAAATGTTTTTGGTTTAATCTAATAACCGCTAATTCTGATGTGTCTAAGGTTTCGTTTGGTGTAACTTTTTAAGTATTTTAATTTTTTTGGTATTATTTATATTTTATAAATTTAAATTTTTTAAAAAAATTTTATATTTTTAAATATTTTTTTAATTTTAAAAAGATTATAAATAGTAAAAAATTAAAAACTTTAAATTTAAGTTTATCACTCATAAATAATAAAAAAAAAACAAAAAACAAAAATTTTAACAAACGGCACCAAACAACCGTATGTCGGTTTCCCTTTAAAATTAAAGCTAGCGTGGCAAAACTGCCGCGCAGGTGTTAGTGGGAGAGTGCAAGGGGCGAGTCCCTTGGCACTTCTCTTTCATCTTGAGGTGAGGAGATAGAATCTTTCTAGTTGGTTGAAACGTGGTTGAAACGTGAAAGAAAATCGAAAGTTAAAATTACAGTAGAATTTTTGAATTATTTATATATTTATATATATTAATATTATAAAAAAATAAAAATAATATTTTTAATATTTATTTTTTTAT
>BPVZ01000051.1:499085-509372 GCA_020521535.1 Rubroshorea leprosula | reverse complement strand
TTAGTTAATATGACACGTCATTGGATTTTTAACGGAAGGACTAAGTTGGGGTCAAAATGGTAAACAGTAGGGACCAAATCAGGGATTTATTGAGTTGAGGGACTAAATCAGTGGTCTGTACAATAGTTGAGGGACCAAAATGGGGGTTTAACCTATTTTTTATTATAATCTTATATGTAATTTAATAATTAACTTTCTTTTTTTTATTATTTTTCTTAGACTCATGATAGTGTATGTGTTTTCTCAAAATTCTTTAACTAGCCTATGCCATTTGAGTAGGGGTTTAAGGTGTGTCATTTGTTTGATCTAAAAATTGAAAAATAAAATTTCTTTGATAACTTCTTCTTTTTAATAGTCGACTTTTAAATAGAATGACTAAAAGTAAAAGCACATTTGCCGGTGAATTGTTTTGCCCTTCAAACAATGTTGCAAAATAGAACGTAGTGTTTTTGCAAAATGAGTTATTACTTATTTTAAACAATTCCAAGGACTTTACAGCTACAAAAATATATAAATAGCTACTAATTCTAAATTAAATATAATACTCTAAATAAATTAACTAAAAACAATATGAAAATAACATGCATTTAAGGGAAATTCACAAGACTAGAAATTGTACAAACTTACAGACTATTGTTATGACTGTGCAGACCATATTGAATTCTAGAAGTTAATTTCCAAATAATTCTATTTTCTAAATTAGCTTAACATCAATTATAACCTACTTAAAGATCTAATGCTAAATTAAACTAGAATGCAAATTAAGTCTAATTTTAGAAACTAATTTAATTTAATTTCAAACTAGATTAAGAGCATGTTTGGTAAAACTTGTAAGAGTTTCAATTTTTTGATACTATTTCTATTTTATAAGTTTAAATTTTTCTCTTAAAAACTTACATTTTTTAATTTTTTTTTAACTTTAAAAAGATTTTAAACAGTAAATTTTGAAAAGTTTCAAATTTATACTTTTTATAAACTTTCTTTTTAATGACTTTTTTCTATTTTTAAAAGTAATTTTTAAATTTTCACTCTAATAAAAATTTAAACTTATCACTCATAAACAGTTAAAAAAAAAAAAGACAAAAGCTTTTACAAGCTTCACCAAACATGCTTCACCAAACATGCTCCACCAAACATGCTCTAAAACTAACTAATCTACTTAAAAGTCAAAGTTAAGAACTTTAATTGAAATTTGGAAATTGATGAGATCTACCATTAATCAAACATCCAAAGAAAGCAACTTCTAAAAAGCATGAACTTTGCAAAAAGGAAATCATGATGGAAGTAAATAGACAACCCTAATATGAATCACTTAAAGAAGTTGAATTCATTAAAAATCATTAACCAAATCAATGGGAGAGACCCAAATTATAAGGTTGGTTCACTTCCAAGTTCTACAATTGAAATTTGTGAATAACAGCAAAGAACAAGAAACCGAACTGAAGTCTTGAATTTGTGCAGAAAACTGGCAAATCAATTCGAAGTTAAGAAAAAGTGTGTTAGTTAAATTTTTGAGAGTGGTAGGCTCGAAAAAAATTGAATTTTTCTCCATTGTTTTCTTTTACTTCGTTGCTGGAGTAGTCTCCTATGATTTTCGGTCCACTTTCTATGCTTGGTTGACTTCTTCCACATCTAGCAGCAACAGTTTCCTATATTTACTCAAAGTCTGCCAGTTGTTAGACCTCCTAACCAAATCTAATTAACCCTAATTTGAACTCCTCATAAAATCCCTCTTAACTTCCTAATTCAAATAAAATACAATTAATTAAAATGATTTGCATAATCCAAACTCCTCTTACCTTCCACATCACCTAGAATCTGGACTGCAAATTGCAATAGAACTACTCCAGATTAGCACCAAAGGCCCGCTGACGTAGCACAACTCAGACCACTAATTGGGTTAATTAGACATGTGCCAACCCCTCACTATAAATTTTAATTTTAAAAGCGAACAATACGTGTTCATTTATTTAATAACATATAAAAATCATAAATAAAAGTCATATAAATAAGTTACCTATATACCATTACCTTATTTTACAAATTGTGATCCATTTATTCATTAGTATGGACCTCATAGTTGGCATTGCCCTAAATTTTTTTTATGCACTTTTTTGGTTCCTAAATTAATATTTGTTACACATTTTTAATTCTAAACTTTTTATTTTATGCACATTTATGTCATTAAAGGAAATTTAAAAAATTGATAGTTGAACAGACTTAATGGACAAAACTAATGGAAGAATTTTAAAAATGCATCTTCTGTAGTTCAGGGACGAAAAAAATATAAAAAATAATTTAAAGACGAAAATGAATCAAAAATAAAAATTCAGATACTAAATTTGGCATTTAACAAAAAAAAAAAAGTTGGGGATGGGAAATGAGCAAATGAATCAACGGTCAATTTTGAGGGTGGATGGCGTGGAAGAACGTACAACGTTGATAGCGACAGCGTTAGTTGATATATTCGGAAAATTGAAGGAGACGTCGCCGTTTGCGACAAAGCCCACGAGAGCAGCTTAACGCAGACGCCTTTACACTATGATGGTCAATTTCTTTGAACTTTTTATCCTTTTATCATGGGGACCCTTGCCCTTGTGTTCCATGAATAAGCTGGTGACCTTTTGGACCCACTCTCAAGTTGCAACATTTGCAATTTGGAACTTCTTTGGGATTCCATTCATGAGAAAATAAAAAAATAAAAAATAAAACTTGTTCTCTCTTAACTTCAACATTTTGTCACACTAAAAAGTTGAATTAGCCTTTATTATTGACTTAACGATTCATTATCCAAGTTTAACTCTAGAATCATTAAATTATGAGTTTAATTCACAAAATCAATGTAATTGCCTAATTTACAATGTCAACTTTTAACGTAAGCCTAAAAAATCAAGTAGGTAGGCTTTAATAGGGAGATTATAATCACATAATTACTTTTTTTGTTAACTTTAGTCGTAACTGATTAAATTATTAATAATGTATTTTATATGGAGACTTTGAAAGAATAAGTTTGAGGGTTATATCGAGAAGGCAAATTAAGTTAAACTGCTTACTCAAAGTCATTTTCCAAAATATCACATGCATGTGTGAAACATGAAGTCTCTAAGCGGCTATAGCATTTCTAGAAGGACCATGATTGGTGCATACTCCACCGTACCACATTGCCGTACCACACTGTCGTTATACATTCTTTTTTCCGTTAACTCCTACACTCCATTAGTCTCCATCCTCATCAAATCCATCTTCCTCCTCACCTCTATTCTCATCTTCATCCTAATCATTTGCAGGACAATTGCCAACCATCCCAAACCAAACACGCATCCGATGGGAGGATCCCACCCACAAGATTAGCTCCGATCATCTCCCTCGCTACCTCTCCAAAAACCCCTCTGTTCGGAAGGTTACCTAAGGCAAAAATCAATTCCCAATTCCAGCACCAGACCCCTTGTCTGAGCCGCACTCCTTTGTTGAGGAAAAACTCCAACAAGAATCAGAAGCCGATCTAGCTTCTATAAGAACCCAGATGCAGAACCCAATCTGGGTGCAGAACCCAGATGCAAATGCAGAACCTAAGCAGAACCCAAATTAGAGCAAGGAAGAGAAGGGAGAAGAGGGGGAAGAGAGGGAAAGAAAATCAAAGAACCAAGGCTAGGTGAAAAGGAAAGTTGTACTGGTTGAAAAGGAGTAACAAGAGAAACGAAGACAAGTAATTGTGTGACGGAGGGTGTGATGACCGAGTATGCATATATCATTTTCCTTTCTAGAAATAACAAGTAAACCGGTTGCGGAAACATGTTTAATTTTAGGTGAAGGGGAAAAAAAAATGGTGTGTTAACATTCATCCCGATTAGTCTCATACGGACAAAATCACTTCAAATGTCACAAGTAAATCACTTTCAATAGAAAAACAAGCCAACCTGTAAAATCAAAACTTTGGCTAGATAGCCACCACAAAATTTTCTTCGTCCAATTAACAAAGTACAGACACATCCCATATTATCTGCAGATTATATGTAACCACTCAAGGTCTCTAAAGCAAACAGCGCATCATATCCCCCCCCCCCCCCCCCACCCCCTCTTTTTCTCACAGTGAAGGCCAATTTTGGTTAGAAACCAACTTTATTGAAAAAGTGTCTTCTCTGAGAAAGTGATAGGAAATGTAGTGCATGAAAAGACAGTAAATTTTGTAATGAAATTGTATTGACATTTTGCTAAGTTTATTATCGTTTCCATGTCTAGTATGAAGTTGGTGTTAGGAAAGTTGAAAAAGATGTCAGTAAGTCCCACATTAAAATTGTTAAGGGAAAGTTTTTCATTCTTAAAAGTGAGAAGAAGAGTTTTTTCATTTTTAAAAGTGAGAAAAAATGTTTACCTACGATAATTGTGTTAAAAATATAAATTTTAACTTGGATATCAAAATATCAGTAAGTCCCACATTAAAATTGTTAAGGGAAGAGTCTTTTCATTCGTAAAAGTGAGAAGAAAAGTTTACTTATGATAATTGTGTTAGAAATATAAATTCTAACTTAGATGTAAAAATATTAAATTATTGTTAATTAAAATTTTTTTGAGAAAGGGGGAAATTCCCTTTCGCCCAAACCAAACACAACCTAAGATGTTTATTTCCAGCTCAGCTCGCATATTCCTCTTGCTTAATCTCTTCCCACAAGTGACCTTAAAAGTGTATCACTTTTTATCGACTTGATATATTTAGAAAAAAAGAGAGTAAATTTTGCCACTAAAATTTAAAATTAAAATTTAATTTATAAAATAATATTTATTTATTAATAAATTCAAGAGGAACTTAAGCTTTGTATGCATTTGAAGTCATTGGTTGTTCAATTTTAAAAAATGTTGCCCCAAAAGCTCGGAGTGTGAAAAAAGTAGATCAGGTTTTTCCAATTAATTCGTCTCCTTTCGCATGATTTGAGCTATTCCGAGTCATCACCATATGAATTTTTCTATGCATAAATAATCATTAGAGAACATACTAGTACTTCATGCATCATGTGAACCTTTTAATTTTGGAACATGTGAACATTAATTTTTTTTTTCTTAATCCAATTACGTCTTCACCAGAAGAATCTGTAAAAATATTTTATATATTAAACAAACATTGTAAATTCATTTTTTTCTCCTATTAATATTTCTGCGCAAATAGATTAATATAAAGTCAAGTAAAGAAATATTGGCCGCGAAATTAAATATTAAAAATCAACATTGGCGTGTGTTACTAGTTCAATATTGGTTCAACGACATTATGATTAGATGTTAATAATTTTTCATCTACTACTGAAAAAAGTTGTCGGGCACAAATAAACTGATGTCAAGAATTTTTGGGCAATTTCTTTTCAACTTAACCTTTGTTACCTTTTTTTTTTCCCCAAGTGATCACATGTTACAATCAATGTAATTAAATCAAAGCCATCTTGCTTAGGTCATTTACTTTGATTAAAGCCAATCATATGGAGTGGTGGAAAACATTGGTTGGTAAAACTACACTTTAAGATTTAAATGTTCGTCCAAGTCCATGATATGTAGACACAAATATAATTGCATTGGATTCAATATCGAATTTAGTTATCAAATTTGACCATAAAGACAGGTGCTTTTCCCACTTGCGCTTTCCCTATTGTGCAGGTTTTTACAGATAACCAAGAAACAAGTAAGAGACAATTTCTAAGCTTTCCCAATGTTTGAAAAAGAAAAAACAAAAAACAAAAAAACAAAATGAAGACTATACTAAATAGAGTCTAAGTTTTATTGGACTTCAATGAGATCTATTTATATACCAAGCAAAGGTGAAAAAAATTAAGCGAGGGAATACAATTAAGATGAGAAATATGCAACGTTGATCTATTCTATGTAGGTTATATGAGTCAAGAAGACCTTCCAAAATAAAAGGCATTAAAGGGGGGATTTTGTTAGCTTTAGGAAGAAATGATCTTTCCCCTAATTAAAAAAAGTTGGAAAGGGGGCCTCTCACAATCAACTTTTATATAAAATTATAGTTTGGTATGCGTCTAACATTCAGTGGGGACATGATTTTGAAAAGCGATACACACAAAGTTCATATTAATTAAGCAACATTTAAATATTTAATTAAATTAATAAAGATTAGAGAAAGGAACACTGAGAACATCATCAAAGGAGTAAAAGAGAGAGAAAGGAACAGTAAGGTCTTCATCCATGATGCAATATATAAACTTATATCTTAAGCCACATATTTTATCTCACCCCATTCATCGGCTTAGTGGCTAACTAAATATTTTCGGTACTTTGGCTTTGGGTACAAATTCTACAGAGTTGATACCATATTTCATTAGGACTGGACACAATTCGGTCTATTCAATTAAATGGTTAAGTTGTTTAAAATTAAAATATATTGTATTATCTTAAAATAATTATCATTTATATATTTAAATTTAAAAGGGTTAGAGTAATTTTTATATTCTGTAAAATAATTAACTCTTTTTACATTAAAAAAATGTCATTTTTGACTTTTTTTTATTAAGAATTGATTAATTTTTATTAGAATATTATTAAGAGAAAAAATTTTAGTTAACGGAATCACCAAATTATTTAGAATGATCAAAAAGAAGTTTAGATAAATAGAAGGAAAAACTCAAAAGAAGGATTCTAATGCTGAAAGCATAATCGCTTAAAAGAGAGAAAGAAATAATTATAAGAGAGAAAACAAATTTTACTAAAAGAGAGAGAACTACCCGCACCTTTAATCATCTACCTTAACTGCTAAAAATGATGGAGGCAATTAGTTAGAGGAAGAAAAAAAAAGAAGGAGATTACAGGCAATAGAAGGGAGGAGATTACCCAAGAATTGAGGAATAATTAATCTCAAATTTTTGCACAAGTTGCCATAAGACAGCTTAATCGTCTGAACTTAAAAATAATAATAAAAATAAAAAAACCCACAACCACCATTACCGTGTCCAAAGAAGAAAATATCTTTAAAATCTATAAAAAAATTCCACTACCCATTTCATTAAAAAGAAATATTCTATTACTACATTGATCGACATTCAAAGTTTAAATTGGATATAAAATTTTAAATTATCCTAATAGATGCTGTCACGAACCAAACCAAGCATGTGCTTCGTTCCTAACATGTTTCGGCAACAAATGACAATATCGGCTTCATATGGATAAAAAAATATACGTTCCTTTTCATTGAAACAAGTCGACGCGTTAACATTAGGTGACGGTACACAAGAAATTGCTATTAAAATACTATTGCTTAGAATTAGAATAAATTAACGCCGGGTACGAATTGGAAAATGATTAATTTATAGTAACATTTTGGTTACACAATGCTTAGGAAATCGTGTTTTGGACCACCAAAATAATAAGTTTTGTCTTGATATGTGATATTAAATCATGTTTAGAGCTACCATATATATTTTGTGATTGCTTGAAAATTTTAGGATTTTTAAAATGAATTCACTAATCCATATTCCCGAACAAATGCGTATTAGTACAGGCAGCCGATCCCAAATTTATTCCATGGAGTTTTTAACAAATGCATGCTCCATGCTGTGAACTTTTGATTTTAATTAATGGCTGTGTCTACCTTTAACTTAAGAGTACATGTTAAAATTCATTAATTAAAATATTTTTAATTAATTTTATATAAATTTTTGTATTGAATTTATAATTTTTTTATAGATTTTAAGTATGAATTTATAATTTTTTATAGATTTTAAGTATGAATTTATAATTTTTTTTTTATAAATTTTAAGTATTAATATTATACTATATTTTATTTGAATCTTGTATGAAATTTTATGTAAAATTAATTATAAATATTACAATTAATAAAAATTAATATATATTTTAAAAGTAAAAATTAAAAAATTCCTTAATTAATATCAGTTTTACCTTTCATTAAAACTCTCAAGATAGGCACCTGCGGCTATGGCTGCAATGGTAGAGGTGCACACCTAGTCATGATCTGATGACCATGGTTTTATTCCATGCCTTATCATTCTCCCTTCTCACTATTTCCCATGTTTAAAAAAAAAAAAAAAGAACTCCCAACTCCCAAGATAGAAACCTTAGAGATAAATACATTTTGAAATCAATACATAAACAAATTTAATTTCTTTAAATGGTGAAGTGCGGTTTTATGATTATTCAAAAGAATTTAGTCGTATCATACATGAAAATTAATTTGAAAATAAATTTACCATAAAAAAATCCAAAATAGAAAAAGATTTTCCCCCAAGTTTTTTACGAAAAAATTGCATTGACAACTTTTAACTAAACATTAGAAATGAAGAATCTAAATAGAAGTATAAAGCTTCCTAAACAAAAATTTTAGGTTAAAACTCTTTTTTGGTACTTGAACTATTGTACGGACCCCTGATTTGGTCCTCAAACTAAAAAAATCCCTGATTTGGTCCCTACTGTTTACCATTTTTACCCCGATTTGGTCCATAAACTAAAAAAATCCCTGATTTGGTCCCTACTGTTTACCATTTTTACCCCGATTTGGTCCTTCTGTTAAAAATTGTGTGACGTGGCCTGTTATTTCACGATTACCAAATGACATGTTATACAGTAATCCACATGGAAGATAATATAGTTAAAAAGTGATGATGTGGAAAAAATAATAATATAAAAAAATATTATGAAAAATAAAATTTAACATTTTTTTTTTCTTTTTTCTTTCTCCTTCTCCTTTCCCTTTATCCTTCCCCTTTCCCTTCTCTTTCCCCTCGGAACCCAGTAGGCCTTGGTTCCTTCGAACCCACCCAGGTGCTGGGTTCCTTGGGTTGGGTTCGAAGGAACCCATTCGTCGAACCCAGGTATGGGTTCAATGGAACCCAGGCGTGGGTTCAAAGAATCCAGCACGCTTGGGTTCTTCGAACCAGCTGGGTTCCATGGAACCCGACCCTGGGTTTCGTCGAACCCAGGCATGGGTTTAACGGAACCCAGGCGTGGGTTCGAAGAACCTAGCACGCCTGGGTTCTTTGAACCCAGCTGGTTCACCGCTGGGTTCCAAAGAACCCAGCGACGAACCAGCTGGGTTCCATGGAACTCGACCCTGGGTTCCGTCAAACCCAGGCATGGGTTCAACGGAACCCAAGCGTGGGTTCAAAGAACCCAGCACGCCTGGGTTCTTCGAACTAGCTGGGTTCCATGGAACCCAGGCGTGGGTTTGAAGAACCTAGCACGCCTGGGTTCGAGGGTAAAAAACATATATATTTTTTCTGTGTTTTTTGTGGGTTTGGTGTTTGATGATGATGAAGAAAGCAAGGCAAGGAAGAGGAAGGAAAAAAAAAGGGCGTTGTTGGGTTCGATTCAACTCAGGTGCTGGGTTTGTTTGGTGCTGGGTTTGTTTGCTCGAGGAAGAAGATGATGGCAAATTCGTAATTTTGGTGGGCCCCACTTTTGTTGGGTTGGGCAAGGACATGACATGTCACGTTGCCATGTCATTATTTATTTATTTATACAACTGACATGTCTCAAATGTTTAACATGTTATTAAATTGTCGAGAGATAACGGTGAGATTTTAACGGAAGGACCAAATCGGGGTAAAAATGGTAAACAGTAGGGATCAAATCAAGAATTTTTTTAGTTTAGGGACCAAATCGGTTCCGTACAATAGTTCAGGGACCAAAAAGGGGTTTTAATCAAAATTTTAAGATAATTTTCTCAAGTAAAATTATTTTATTGGAAGAGTCACCGTAGCCAAAACAGGCCCTTGGCAGATGAAGTCAAGGGCTGCATATTGTGGTGGCCTGGGGCTGGGCCAGGCCTAATGCTGACGTCCCTACCCTACAAAGCTCAACTTAGGGAGCTGGAAAGGGGTGGCTTTTAGGTGGGGCCTACAAAGAAAGCCTCTCATCTCATTGGGCCCCACCGCCCACCACTCCCAAGGAACCGAAACATTAAGGGGCCCAATGAAAACAACAGCTATCGTGGCTAAAGATTTTCAACTTACTACGACACACAAGGAGCGCGTGAGTTCCAAATCTTCACCACAGACGATAAGCTTATGAGAGAACTCCTTATTAAGTATCAATTAACGTGATGGCTGATAATTTCGTTGATGGAAAGACGAAGTTGATATTGAAAATTTCAAACTTTTGCATTATTTTGATGATGTTTGAAGTTTAAGGATGAATTTGATCCAAAACTCAAAGTCCAGGGACCCAAATTAGTGATTTAACATAATTTCTAAAAAAATTGATATTTTATAATTATTTTATATTTGGAGTTTACTTGTAAGTTGTTCTATAATGGCATTATCAATCTCATCTTTT
>BPVZ01000051.1:453860-466464 GCA_020521535.1 Rubroshorea leprosula | reverse complement strand
TTTTTATTGCAAAAATTAGAATTTGGGAAATGCTACTAATAATAATTTGTGTTGGAAAATGTTGTTCTTAAGATGAGTTTTTTTTTTTTTTTTTTTTGGTAATAGTCTTAAGATGAGTTTTTGTATGGGTTAACAATTTTATCTTGGAAACGGGATTAGAGTACCCTTATGGTTCGTATTAATAAATAAATTTATTTTTGCCGATCAAAAAAAAAAACTACTAATAGTTTGTAGAAAAATGGTAAATTTCTTTAGTACACTTTAAAAGGGTTCCATGATTCCCATCGTGATCTTGGTTTTAATTTGGGCAAGATTATTTAAGTTCTTAGAATCTCACATTTTAAATGCACATTACCATATTAGTAATTTTCTTTAAGCATTCACACTCGTGGGAAAGATATTAATATCATGAAGGAAATCAAATATTTTTTGGTGCTAGCATCAAGACAAATAACCATATTAGTGATTCTTCTTTATAATTAATATCGTTTTGTATTTTTGCTAAACAACATTGTTTTAAATCCTTTTCTTCAGCAAAAGTGAGATTAACGGGCAAAGTGTCAAATGGGAATTGGTGACCCTGCAAAGTTACAATCTCCCGTCCACTTTGCACGATTGAGGGTTGTAGAATTAGCCAGTCCAAAGGTCTTTGAGGAGGATTTTTACACATAAGTTTGTTTTACAGGCACGTGACATTCTTATGTGGTAAGGGAGGAGTCTATGCACTTGGTGCTGTGGTGGCCAATTACATGGGGGACCATCAAAGGCGTGACTTGTTCTTGAACCTTTTCCTTGAGGTATTTGTCCATGTTGGTCCTCCTTCATAAATTTCAAAACTGACTTGTTTTTATATTGAGTTGTCTAGGGATGTTAATAATTATTGATCTAAGAAATGTGGAAGAATTAGATGCTTTTAGAAGAATTAAAGAGTAATTTTGTGGCACTATGTAGACCTTGTGATGTTGATTAAGAACTGGTTAGACCCAGTTGCTCAATTAAAAGATTTCTAAGTTGAAGTCTTAAGTTTAACAAGATAGATATGGAAAAATGAAGAATATTTTATGTTGTGCAGTCCACAATACTAACACAGCAAACATTATGAATATATACATTATATCTAATTGTATTTGATTATACTTTTAGGTTGCACAAGAGAGAGCTCTTCCTGTTGGACCTGAAGAGGGTGGTTTTGGAATGTCATACGATCTCCTTTATGGGAGGGCTGGGTTTCTATGGGCGGCTTTGTTCATAAATAAGCACCTTGGAGAGGAAACAGTGCCCAAAGAGCTTCTCACGCCTATTGTTGATGCTGTGTTGGCTGGGGGCAGGGCAGGGGCCTCTGATAACCCAGCCTGCCCTCTGATGTACCGGTGGCATGGAACAAGGTATTGGGGTGCAGCCAATGGTCTTGCTGGGATCTTACATGTGCTGCTTCACTTTCCTCTATCTGAAGAAGATTCTGAGGATGTGAAGGGGACTTTAAGGTACATGATGAGTAAAAGGTTCCCACATAGTGGCAATTACCCCTCAAGTGAAGGGAATCCTAGAGAAAAGTTAGTACAATGGTCTCATGGGGCGACTAGCATGGCTATTACTTTGTCCAAGGCATCACAGGTAAACAATTCCCCCACATTTTAGTCTCATAAAATTAACTTTAAAATGTCAATTGAATTGATTAGAACTTAGAATTCGCATTTGATTTATCAATGAAGGTGTATCCACACGAGAGAGAATTCCGTGATGCTGCCATAGAAGCAGGGGAGGTCGTTTGGAAAAATGGGTTATTAAAGAAAGTGGGATTGGCAGATGGGGTGGCTGGTAATGCCTATGCCTTCCTTTCACTCTACCGGCTCACAGGAGAGAGCGTATATATAGAGAGGGCAAAGGCATTTGCAAGCTTCTTGTATCATAATGCGAGTAAGCTTGTGAACGTTGGGCATTTGCGTGGAGCTGACAATGCTGCCTACTCCCTTTTCCAAGGGCTTGCAGGAACAGCCTGCTTGTGGTTCGATCTGCTTGCACCCGAGAACTCTAGGTTCCCAGGATACGAACTTTGAATGAGGGATGAATGGAATTTAAATCTTTTTGCGCTAATGAATGTGATCTACATATGATGCCCCAATACTACCTTGTACATGTGAGTTCTCAACTTTTGTGCCGAATAATGTACACATGCAAATATCGTAAGTTATTTCATCATTGGAGCATGCCTGCTAAAATTAGCGTCTTTTCAAAAGCGATGACATACATACTTCACCAATAGACGTGTGCATCTGTACTTGTGCCATCTTTAGAATAATGGGGAAATGCTGTAAGACGTTGGCAGGGTGCAGAACGTCAAAAACAGCAGGCGTGAGGCATGGTATAGGACTGACTGATATAATCCACTGCGGCTATCTTATCAAAATCAAATCAGTTAGGTAGCCCTGCCAGAAACCATTTCCTGAAAGGGTCAAGAAATAGTTTTTTTTTGGTAATGGGGTCAAGAAATAGTTGATTCTATGTAGCAAATTTCTTAGTCTTTTGAAATTGTAATCATTGCCAGTAAAATATATATAAATATATAAAAAGAGAAATGATTGAAAAAAATTTGTAGATAAAGATGGTTTAAAAGACTCGCCAAAGTACAACACTTTTGATTTGAATTTCTTATATTGATTCGAGATCAAAGGTAAGAGTCCAAACTCTAAGAGGACCAGTAACTAATTTTGATATTATAAAAAAATCACATTACTTATACTTAAGTTGAGGCCCTAAAGAACGAGAGAACAGATAGGATCCGACTAACAGGAGAAAAGGTGCATATAAGATATTAATTTCGTATTTTTTTTAAATTTTAAAAATATTAATTTTGTATTTTTTTAAATTTTAAGAATATTAATTTATTAAATTTTAAATAAAGAATTTAATTTTTAACTTTTTTTTTCTTTAAGAATCTATTTACTACATTAGCATAAATTTATAATGAATCCTTAAATAAAAAAATTTGAATGTTGGCATATTTAAATAAAAGAAATTAAAAATTGATAACAGAAATTGATAAAATTAATATTTTTAAATAAAAAATACAAAATTAATATTCTTATTTGAATTTTTTTTTCGATTAACAGGCTCGCAAAAGGGCCGTTGGTAAAATCGGCAGCAGTGAATCTGGATCCACAAGGCCTATAGGACTCACAGTCACAGGCCCATATAGGAGATTAACCGAAGCCCAATCTTCAAGACATGGACCCAAAAAAAAAAAAACCCGACTTCCAACTAAGACTTTACCTCACACCTATAAGAACCTCAGAAACCCTAATATATCTTACGAGGAAACCCTGAGCGAGCAAGGCAGTAGCGGCGGCGGCATTTTCCTCCCGGAGCCGGAGAAGAATAGAACAAGATGAAGGTTTTTATTTCGTTTCTTTATAACGTAAATCTCTTTTAGTGTTGGCATCTTCTGATGCAGAGATTTCACTTTTTGTTTTGTTTCAGTTCAACATCGCAAATCCGACCACTGGTTGTCAGAAGAAGCTCGAAATCGACGATGATCAAAAACTGTATCTTTCCGTTCATTCTTTTTGAAGTTGTTATTGCTTCCTTTATCATGTTCCGGTGCTGAATCTTATACTTAGTTCCTTCATTAGCAAACACGCGCATTAGAATGCAAATGTGGATTTTGTTTGAGGCCATTTTTTAGCATTGATGTTATTTGGATGACGCTGATGAATTCACCGAGTCTTTAAAAAGTGTACAATGGTAGTCAGCTTCCCAATACAATGGAGTCTGGTTGTTGAATTTGCTGCCTGAATTCTCATGGAATAAACAGAGTATTTGGGTGATTGTCTCTTTTTTATAGAAGTGACTTGTGGGTGTTTTGTTTGTTGCTCGTAATTATGTTTAGACTCATCATATAACTCAATTGGGCCGGCAAGGAACTCCAATTTTTATTAATATATATTGTTTAAATGTCCATATGAGTTAGTCAGAAATTTCTTTACAACAATAAGACTTTTCTAGGTTTAAGTTGCCTGTGATATATTACCGTGTATGTAACCTTAGAGACTTTTTCCTGCTGTAATGAAATCCATTTCCTTTTGCATGAGTGTGAAAGTTTACTAACTACAACTTTGATGATACAGCCGAGCTTTTTTTGACAAGAGAATCTCACAAGAAGTCAGTGGTGACGCCTTGGGTGAGGTATGTTTTGGTATAAGTCATTGCTTGGGCTGTTCTCTCTCTCTGACGGAAATTTTGGTTGTTTGAGGTAGGCTTCTCTTAAATTTACCCTACTGCTTATGCCTTATATCATCTGATAGGAGTTCAAGGGCTATGTGTTCAAGATCATGGGAGGATGTGACAAGCAGGGTTTTCCAATGAAGCAAGGAGTTTTGACACCTGGCCGTGTCCGTCTTTTGCTTCACAGAGGTCTGTGGACTTAGCAATTTTTTTGCTTGTAGTTAGATTTTTTAGAAATCAACAGAATGGTTTTTCTAGGAGATTTTTATTTGAGTATTGAAAAGCATTAATTTGAACAGGTACCCCTTGCTTCCGTGGCTATGGAAGGCGAAATGGAGAGCGTAGGAGGAAGTCTGTTCGTGGATGCATTGTTAGCCCTGACCTTTCTGTTCTTAACTTGGTTATTGTGAAGAAGGGTGAGAATGATCTCCCTGGGTTGACTGACACTGAGAAGCCAAGAATGAGGGGTCCTAAGAGGGCATCGAAGATCAGGAAGTTGTTTAACCTCTCCAAGGAAGATGATGTTCGCAAATATGTTAATACTTACCGCCGAACCTTCACAACTAAATCTGGTTAGTAAGAACTAAGACAGTATTTTGATTTGGTCCATTATACTGCACTAGATTTTGTTTTGATTTTGATAAACCTTTTATTGCATATTTTTTAACCTAGTAACTGAAGCTGTTGCTAATTTTAAAATTTTGATTCTGCAGGCAAGAAGGTCAGCAAGGCTCCCAAAATTCAGAGGTTGGTAACTCCTTTGACCTTGCAGAGGAAGCGTGCAAGAATTGCAGATAAGAAGAAGAGAATTGCTAAGGCCAAGGCAGAGGCAGCTGAGTATCAGAAGCTCCTTGCCACCAGGTTGAAGGAGCAGCGTGAGCGCCGAAGTGAAAGCGTGGCAAAGAGGAGATCAAGGCTCTCTGCTGCCAAATCATCCACTGCAGCTTAAGCATGGCAAATGCTTATGTAATGCAGATGCTAAAAACTTTATGTAGGTTTGAGGTACTTTTGCTTGTTCAACAATCTGAGAGTTCAGGAATTTTTTGGTTCGAATGCTTTGAGATTTTGTTCATTTAAAATTAAAATTACATGTGGATCTTGATTGCATATTCTTCTTTGACGATGCTGTTTTGGGCAGAATGCACTTCTCTTTTCTGTACTTTTAAATGGCAAGTTAACTTTTAGGTTGTGCTTTAACTATTCTCATTCCTCCCTCCTTTCCCCCTCAAATTCCAAATCAATTTTTAGTCACTTTTAAAACACACTATAATTCTCCACCGTATCATGCATTTTCGTCTTGTCATGTATGCCCTCTTCACCACTGACAATTTGTGGGTACCTGGAGAAGTATGATCATGCATAAAACACTTGGCGGTGATTCTGCCTGTTAATGAATTCGTTGCGCCGCTGAATTTTTTGAGTTTGCATCTTCGTTTCTTTGAGGAATGCTCATATATATACAAAACCACACTCACATTTCAGTTCTTTGAAAACAACATATATGAATTTGCTGTCCCTTTGAAATCCTTACCCTCCTTTTTTTTCTTTTTCTTTTTTTAATTTTTATTCAAACATATTATGTGCAAAACCACACACTTACACATCAAGGAACCTTATTCTAACTTGGCAAACGAGTCCAATAAAATCTCGAACTTTTACCAAATTTTCAATAAAGGTTTCAATACTTTATTATGCTAAATTAACGTCCCAAAATCCAAGCCACACTATGTGCCCTCCTCTCATTGATCCTTCCCCTTTTTTTTTTTTTATTTATTTTTTTTTAAAGAAAAATTGCACTTGAACCAATCATAGCCAAAATATAATGGTAAGTGCAGCTAACTCTTATCATATTCACAATATATAAGGCTCAATATTCTATATTCAAGCCCAAGACACCACTGCCCATTGAATATTTAGATAAAAAACAGTAACTTTGTACTCTGGGCTGTAACGCTGGACATAGGTATAGCAAAACCCCACATTCTACAATCCGCCGCTAATGCCGAAACGGCAACTGGCAACTTCCCTTTTCATCGCCATCTTCTTCTACCCTCCTAAAACCCCGGCGGCGGTCACCAAAGGCGAGTAGCATAGTGCTTCCATCGGCCACAGGATGGGCAGAAGAGGAAGAGGGTCTCGCACTCAGAGGAAGCATTTTAAGGAGAACAGGAAGAATGTTTGGAAGGGACCGAAAACCGATCCCTCCTCTGATCCCAATAACCCCACCGGCGACAACACCACCTGGAAGCCCTTCGCCACCCAGAACCCCGCCTTTGATGAATACTACAAGGTACGTGTCTCTATGTAGTTTGCATACTTACGTGTATATGGGTCTTTTGTTTTGTGGGTACATTTAAATTTTACTTATGCTTGAGCAGGAGCAAGGTATAGTGTCGCCAGAAGATTGGGATGCCTTCATTGAAATGCTTCGGAAACCTCTTCCTGCTGCTTTCAGGATTAACTCCAGGTAAAGTTTTCTTTCTTATTGTCTGTTTCTTCCTACTTCGCGCAGACTAATATTCTTGAACCGGCGTTCGGTATGAATCATGCTAGTCTCTTCTCTTTTGGATGAATTAGAAAGTAATCTTATTCTCATCACGTCCTGTTGATGTTGAAAGTTGGAACTACTGAACTAGTAAGAGCTTGGATTTATGTGGTTTTACATTATAACGAATTCATTAAGCTTTATTTATTCATCTAAGGATGTTAGATATGTTCAAAAGTAATTTCTTAACAAATTGGTTTTCTCTTTTTCAGTAGCCAATTTTGTGAAGATATCAGGTCCATACTAGAGAAGGACTTTGTGAGATCTCTTCAAGCTGAGGTAAACACTAGAGCTTACCTTGACACTAGAAAGCTTTATTTATAATGCTGCTTCTGTTAGTTATGGGTACGAACTGACGGCTGTTAATCATTCTTCTCAGGCCATTGAAGGGGGTGAACCGGAGGCTCTGAAACCTTTGCCTTGGTACCCTGATAATCTTGCATGGCAGTCAAATTTTTCCCGCATGCAGATTAGGAAAAACCAAACCCTTGGAAGGTGAGTTATATGCTATATGACTATTTATTCAGTAACTTTTAACAGCTGAATCTTGTGCATAACTAGGCAGTTTTTTATGTGTTACTTTTTTTTTATTTGCTATATATGTGCTTCTAAAGGAGGCGAGCTGTTGTTGCAACTTGCAATGCAGTAGTCTGGTTGGCTTGGTGCCAAACACATTTGTCCAGTTTTTATGTGTTACTGTTGGGGCTATATATGTACATCTAAAATGCATGGGATTATGATAAGTGCATGGATTGGCCATATGTTGACCATATCTTATTCAATAATAGGTGTGTACAGTTAACCTTCTGGCAAATATTATTCAAGCAAAATGCAGAGTCTCCTTCTGTTTACTTTATGCTTGCACACATTCATTTCTGTATTTATATGAAGGAAGGCGTTCTCATGTATATACTCTGTTCCTGGGCATACTTGTAATTCTTTATCTTTAAATTTGTCTAGTTTATGCTGCAAGCCTGCAACACAGGGATTTGGATAACTAAGAAATTTCATCTGATAAATAAATAAATAAATAAAAGTTGAAACTTTTAGCTAATTATGATGTTATAGTAGTGTCATATCTTGGTATTATTGTTGCTTAAGTGTCCTAGATTGGAGACTATTAAAATTCCCTCACTTAAAATTTTCGT
This sequence comes from Rubroshorea leprosula, assembly GCA_020521535.1. Lineage (NCBI taxonomy): Eukaryota > Viridiplantae > Streptophyta > Magnoliopsida > Malvales > Dipterocarpaceae > Rubroshorea > Rubroshorea leprosula. Next base: position 458,550 of record BPVZ01000051.1, on the reverse strand, counting down.
GAAGTAATTACATATGTTTTTGAAATATTGATATCACGTCATTAAAAGCAAACCCACATAATAGTTGCCTTTATAATTTGTATTTTCCATCTCGTTGAGCTAGGCATTTGGTCTTTCACTACTAGTTTATGTGTACATTTTGTTTGTCTTATCGCCATCCTGTTTGCATTCAACTATTGGTTTCAATCACCTTTTTAGTTTCTGAATTTTTATTCATATGTTTTTCTTTCAATTCATGATATGGTGAAATTCTTTCAGGTTTCATGAGTTTTTAAAGCTAGAAAATGAGATTGGAAACATCACCAGACAGGAGGCTGTCAGCATGGTGGGCAAATTTTATCTATTGTGGTTTATAGACCAATGTTTTCTTTTATATGTTTGTAATTTCATTGTCCATGGACGTAACCAGTTTTCTCCAGCTCAATAATTGCTTTTGGTGCAGGTGCCTCCTCTCTTCCTAGATGTACATCCAGATCATTTGGTACTTGATAGTAAGCATCTTATAGCACTCCCAAGGTGTTCTTTATTCTCATTCTTCTTGTTGTGGTCCATGGAATAATTTTCTCATCAACCAGGACATGTATATATTTCTTTATCTTCTAAATATTTGGGTTCTGATTTACTATCATAGCCTTGTTTTCCACTTCTCTGTATCCCTAATTGAAATAGCGCTGTTTTTGTGATGCACTTGCTAATTGCTGATTGCCTTTTTTTTTTCTTTTTTTTTTTCTTTTTCCTTTTTACTTTTATGCAGTGTGTGCGGCACCAGGTTCAAAAACATTTCAGTTACTTGAGATTATGCACCACTCGACAAAGCCACAATTATTACCTGGTGGCATGGTTTGTCTATTTTATTAATCTCCTTTTTTAATTTCTGCCCTGTTTGTTCTAGGTTTTATTGAGCTCTCCTTGTTCTCTGTATGCTGATAGAGTATGAATCTCTAGATTTTACTTTTGTGGCTTGTGAGTTGGCTTTTGGCCTTTTATAATAAAGACTCTTATACTTCTAGTTAGGTTAATTTCATTATTTTATTTTGCTGGTTAGGTTATAGCTAATGATCTTGATATCCAAAGATGTAATCTTCTCATCCACCAAACAAAAAGAATGTGCACTGCCAACCTCATAGTTACAAACAATGAAGCTCAACATTTCCCTGGTTGCTGTTTGTACAAAAAATGGTCACGTGGTTCAGAAATGGCGAATGAATTAGAGCCAAGCACTAGGCAACTTCTATTTGATCGTGTCCTATGTGATGTTCCTTGCAGTGGAGATGGTACCCTTCGCAAAGCTCCAGATCTCTGGCGCAGATGGTTGGTTCTCTCTTGTTCTTATTCCCACTTCCCTTTCTTCTCCTACCATTTGTATACCTTCTGTTTAAGTTAATATTTTTACATTTTTACAGGAATACAGGAATGGGCAATGGGCTCCATTTCCTACAAGTACATATTGCCATGCGAGGTATCTCTTCATTGAAAATCTTGATTTTTCTCCAAGTCCATGGATTTAAGTCTAAGTTGTTACATTTGTTGTGGTAGGTCTCTCTCTGCTTAAAGTTGGCGGAAGAATGGTTTACTCAACCTGCTCAATGAACCCAGTTGAAAATGAAGCTGTAGTTGCTGAGGTAATGTATCAATAATGTGAAGTAATGTTATCATGTATGATTTCACATTTCAGTATGTCTTATTAAATGTTTTCCTTTTCAGTATGCCTTATTAATGTGTCATTATAGTTCTCAATTCACCATTTACGTCCATTGAAATATCTAATTGTGGTAATTTTGTTAGAACATGTTTTAGTTTAATTTAACATATTCATCTTTTTGTTTGCATATAGTTATGGATGGCAGTAGGTTGGAATTAAATGTCTCAGTCCCTGGCAGAGGAGTAACAACAACCACTAGAAGATAATGTGCTAATGCAGCATTGTGAAGAATTTGATGATAAAAGTTATAACTGGAAGAAACCATGTCAAACCCAACTAATTGGCCAAGATGCATGAACACAATCTAGAATTTTCAGTTGAGTGTTGAACAGATAATGAGAGTTTGATTGCTTAAGCTTACCGGCATGATTCTTTAGCAGGAGGGTTTGCCTATAAATTCATCCTACAAAATAATATAACTCAAAAGAAATAATATTGTTGAACTGGTTAGCGCATTGGTGCTTGCATTAGGTTTTCTCGTCATTGCTGATGATCTATTCCATTTAAACTTGTGGTGTACATGTGTAAGCTTCATATTTTGGAATTCATTGTTATACTTTCATTTTTCTTTTGACATTGATTCAGCATTGTATCATTCTCTCCTTTTTTTTATTTTTTGTTTTTTGTTTTTTGTGCTCTTTACTTGATATTTTCATATGACAGTTAGTTTTCACATCCCCTTGGATTTTCCAAAGCATTGTTAGGAATTGGCTACTTGATCTTTTTGCATTTTTCCCTTTTTCTGTTTTTTTTTTTTTTTTTTGGTTCTCAATTCTTTTTCTGCAAATATTTATTTTCTTTTAACCCTGTATCTTATTTTTTAAGATTCTACGGAAATGTGGAGGGTCTGTGGAACTGGTCGATGTCTCTTGTGAGCTTCCTCAACTAGTTCGACGGTCAGGTCTGAGAAAATGGAAGGTTAGTTACCACGTCTATAATATGTAGATTATTCTGTTTTGCATCATTTCTGCAATTTGATGGCTTTGCTGATATGGATTTTTTGTCTTTTCAAAGTGATGGAATAATCACAAAAAACAGTGCATTGTATGTTTGACTTAATTCAAAATTATAAATTCAACATCAATATTCTTGGTATCACCCATTTATGAGCTTGTTTTATCTTTCCATTGGAATGACAATCAAATACCCCGCTTTAGATAAAATCTATTTTAAACTGTGACAGATTACTACATCCAGGCTAAGGTGGCAATTGAAATAGTAATAGAATTGACTTCTCTGAGAATAGCACACATTCTTGTAGGGGAAGGGCTCCAAAATATAAAGTCTCTGCAAATTTTATACACATTCCATCATTTTGCCTGGTTAGACTGAATCTGGTGATCAGGGACTTAGGGTAATATATTTAAAATATGGATCAAACTGTGCCTGGACATGGAAAATAACTGTAATGTCTTCTTATGATCAGTTAAAAAAGTTTTCAGGCATTTTAATTAGTTATATTTCCTGTTTCTCGTTCCTTCTTTAATATATTATTGTATTTTTTACCTTTGCGTCAGGTATGTGACAAGGGAGTTTGGTTTGCTTCCTACAAAAATGTTCCCAGATTCCGAAGAAGTGTGGTTGCTCCCAGCATGTTTCCTTCTGGCAGAAGTTACGTAGACACAGCTGACAATAACCAGAAGTGTGAGAATGGTGAAGGTGTACATTCTGAAAATGGAACCCAACCAGAAGAAGATCCTATGACATCAATTGATGATGTGGAGGAGGAAGCTTCTGATCTCCCACTAGAACACTGCATGAGAATAGTGCCTCATGATCAGAACACCGGAGCCTTTTTCATTGCTGTCCTTTGCAAACTTTCCCCCTTGCCAGGTAATTGCAAACCTTTTAGGTCGACTTATCTTTCCTAGGAATCAACATGGTAAGGTATTAGGTCTCCCTCTGGCCAATAAAGAGGGTGTTAGATCTCCTTTCACCTCCAAGATTTGATTTTTTTTATCCTTATTTTATCTTTTTTTTGTTCTTCCCTTTTTATTTGTGTTTCATCTATATAAACACCTCACATATGATATTCAATTTATAAATACATCATCTGTATCTTTTGATTAAGATATGCTACTAGCTTCCATCATCTGTATCTTTTGATTAAGATATGCTACTAGCTTCCACGGTAAAAAATATCAATTTTCCTCTTAGCTGCCCTTTACAGTAGGTGTCTACAATTTTTTTTTTGTTATTATAATGTTTGCTGCAGCAACTCAGGACAAATCTGTTAGTGTACGAGAGAATAAGTCAACTGGAAATGATGAACTAGTTGAAAAATTATCTAATCATGCGATTGAAGATACAAGAGTTGATTCAGTAGGTGGTACAGATGAGAGGATATCTGAAGCAGGTTCAGAGGCTGACTTGGTTGGTGAACTAGATGGAGTTGCCTTTGAATCCAGTCATGCAGAAGCTGAACAGGGGCCTTCTGATAACAAAGCCGAGTCAGCAAAATCTGTAGGAAACAGAAAACTGCAGATTCAAGGCAAGTGGAGAGGGGTTGATCCTGTTATTTTCTTCAAAGATGAAACTATCATCAACAGCATTAAGACATTTTATGGTATTGATGAAGCCTTTCCATTCAGTGGCCACCTCGTCTCAAGAAACAACGACACTAACCACGTGAAGAGAATTTACTATATTTCAAAGTCGGTCAAGGATGTTCTTGAACTGAATTTCCAAGTTGGGCAGCAACTGAAGATAACTTCCATTGGTCTGAAGATGTTTGTGAGTATATCTGCTGTACTCATATACTTCTGATTCCCCTTGGATTGCTTTCTTATTGAACATAATTTATTTTGGAATATAGGAACGCCAAACTTCAAGAGAAGGTACCACTGCACCATGTTCATTCCGGATATCCTCAGAAGGGTTGCCAGTGATTCTTCCATACATTAGAAAACAAATTCTACACGCAGCTCCTGTAGACTTCATACATCTTCTGCAATACAAAGCAGTCAAATTTGCCAACTTCATAGACAC
>BPVZ01000051.1:377784-389286 GCA_020521535.1 Rubroshorea leprosula | reverse complement strand
ATATTTATCTCAATTTAATTTTTAAAATATAATATAAGTATAGTCAATTTAGTTGGTTTTTCTATTATGTATGCATGGTTATATCTTTAAGTTTGTTTGTCTTTAATTTTAAACTAAAAATAATGATTTTTTATGAGTGTATTGTGCAATGTATTGAATTAGAATGTGTAATCAAGGTTATCAAAATTGAGATTTTACCTAAAATCATTTTCCTTAAGTAAAATCGGAATCATAAAATCGAATCAGTAAAATCGAGAGTTTACTAAATTTAATAAATAAATATAAAAATTTATATTTTTATATTAATATAACTAAATTTTAATATAACTAACATATATTTTATTTTGTTTCAGGTGCTACATGCAAAAAGAGAAAATTTTATGAAGAAATTTGAAAACAAGAACTCAAGAAAAGGATGTATGTGAAGAAAGTAAAAATTAGGGGGTGAAATCCACCAAGAAAAACCAACAAATCCAACCCAAACCCAAATATTGAGCCCACTAGCCACTTTCACAAATCAGTTCATTAAAACCCAAACCCGAAAAACCCTAGTTTTCCTTTCTCTTTAAAGGGTAGAGCCACAAAAAAAAAAAAAAAAGGAGGTTGCAGACGAAAAAAGAAAAGAAAAGAAAAGAAAAAAAGCCTGATTCTTCTTCCATCCAGAATCTCCTTTTTCCATTTTTTTCTCTGATCAACAGCATCCATCTCCATCACCAGTCATCACCCGATTCTTCTCCCATCCAGAACCCTCTTTCTCCATTTTCTTCGATCATCAGTTTTCCCCCCTTTCGTCACCAATCACCCATTCTCATCACTCGTTCCTCATCATCAATTTGCTCTCCTTCGCCTAACAACAGTCGCCAATCATCTCCTTCATCTCACAGCAACCAGCCAAGCATCAAGGTGATTCCTCCACTCCATGTAAAATCGAGATTTCAAATGATTTTACCATAGAATTGTGATTTTACGGTTTTTTCTTCCGATTTCATGGGATTCCAACTTTAACATAGATTTTACTCGAAATACATATCTAAAATCGTAAAATCGTATGATTTTACGATTTAAAACTCGATTTTGACAACCATGTGTGTAATAATCAATATTCTACAAGAACTGAGAGAATGTCTTAAAGTGGTTTTTTTTTTTCAACAATTTAAATAATTTAGTGATAATTTATTTTTTAGAAAAGTAAAAGGTACTGAATTCAAATCGTATGCTATTTAGGTAGATAGAATGAGGTTACTTCCTGTTGTACAATCTAAAATTAGAAAAGAAAATAAAAAAACAAAAAACCTATTAAAAGTTTTGTCAAAAGGCCTAGTAGACTAGTAGTTCAGCCATTCCCAATTTGTAACATGAAATTATATGATTCTTCAATTAGCATTTTTTAAATTAAAAAATGCTAATTGAAGATTCTCATAATTTCGGGAATAGATCGATATATTCATTTGTTCATATCATTATATTTAAAAGAGGTTATAATTAAATAATTATCATATTTTTTATTTATCATGTTTAATTGATTAAAAATCATGTAGAAGATGTTAGGAATATAATTAAGCTTATTTATTATGTCTTCATTTTCATAGCACTTGTTAATTTTAGTTTTCAAATAATAAAAATTTTTATTATAGCATTTAACAGTACCTTTCATCACAAAATTTACCAAATTTCATGTTAATTAACTTTTTTGCAACAAACACAGCACACCACGATGTAGCGAAGCCGCTCCCGCAATCACAACCATAATACATTTCTGCCATCCCCAAATATATAGAGCTGTGGCAGCTTTGGTCAGGCATAAATTTTAAGTCTTTTTTTCTTAGTGTTAGAGGAAATTTCAAATTCTTTTTTTTTTTTTTATTAGCCAAAACTATAACCTCAGAAACACCAAAATACATAGAGAATAAAACCAGATGCTATGTCACTTCTATTCTACTGTACTTTTTAAAGGTCTTTTTATATTGTAATAACAGAAAAATTATGTATAATCTGTTTTGGATAGATTGCACATCTTAAATTAATAATATTTGTTAATCTTACTAAAAAATAGTTCCTTCGTTGAACTTTAGTAAACTTAGTGTTTTTAATTTCAATAAAAAAGGATAGAATAACTAATTGATAAAATAAGCTATTTATTTTTAAATAATTACTACTAAAATAAGCTATTTATTTTATTGATGCTTTAATTTTTTTAAAAATAAGGAAAAAATAGGAATAAACTCTGACATCCTAAAAAAAATAAATAACTAAATTTATATGTCCTAAATTTTAGTTTACTAAAATTAAATAGAGAGAGTAACAAATTATTATAACCAATTAAGGAGCTTTTAAGGGGCAAGGGGGCCACGGCCCCCCTTTCCCAAAAAATTAATATATAAAAACTTAAATGTCTCTAAAAAATACTATGAAATACATTTTAAAAAATATAGTAGAAATGTGATCAAATCCTAATACGTTAGCTCATTTAAGTAGATAAATGGAAGTCTAAATCTAAGTCCAGCTCAATATTTATTTGGAACCAAACCAACTTATAAATAGTATTCCTACTTATAGGATTAGGTTTCAAAGTAAAATATAAAAAAGGCAAAAAGTATCAAAGCAACCCAACCATTTGTGGCCCCATGTTCGGAAGAAAAATCCCTAGCCTCCTCACTCATTGTCTATGATCCTAGAATTTTAACTTCTCTACTTCAAAGTCTTCCATTGTTAATTAAAGGTCTGTTTCTATTAATTTTTTTTTCTAATTTTTTAAAGTGTATTTTTTATCTTGTTGAATGATTAAACTTTTTTTTAAAGTTTTTCTTGTATTATTTAAAGGTTAATATTATTAGGGAGTTGAATTTCAATAGGGAAGTATAAGACTATTAGTGACTTTTTTAGAAAAATAGCTATTGAAACAACTTCTATTGGTGATGAATTATTTGTTAAAGGAGATAAATCTAAAGTTTCAAATTCTAAAGTTGAAGAATGTCCCTCAAAGGTTTCACGAGTTGTGAATGAAAATAAAAACGAAGACATTAATATTAGCAATTTAGAACAATTATGCCTCAATCAACCCTTCCTCAAGGGGAGATCAAAGAGAGAGAGCAAGAGAGATCTAATGGCTTTAAAACATGTGATAGAAGGACAGCACAAAACAAAGAGTTTTCCAGGCACAAGAGAAAGAATCAACAAGGGTATGAAGAGGGTGTTTCACTCTAGAACAAACAAATGAATCAAGATGTTTGGGGATATGATCGACGGGTGTACAATTAGGTCACTATGTTTTTCTTCACTAATTTTCTAGATGATTGGAATTACAAAAGCATGTGGCAAACCTTTTGAAGTATGGAAGACTGTAGAAAACTTTTGCTAAGATTGTGAAAGGAAATCTAGGTGTTGGTGCAAACCTAAGGCGCTAACAAGACTCAAATGGTGGAACAAAACTCTAGCAACTACAGAGAAGAGATTTGAGTAGAGCTGTGACACAAGTATGGAGATCGAAGAACAAGGAGCAAGCAAGGGTTGACATGGAGTAACTATGAAGGAGGAGGATTATTCATGGCTAAAAGGATGTTATGTTAGGATAGCTCATTCAGTTAAGATCATTTTAACTTTATAGGAGAAATTCTTTATGGAGGGCTATTTTTCTTGTAAGGTAAGAGTAATGGGGGGACGCTTAGTCCTACTGGAGGGAGGAGACAAGGATGAGATTAGAGATTTAATAGAGTAAGCACCAGAATGGTTGGGATAGTGGTTTGAAGATATCAAACCTTGGAACCCATCAATGGTTGCAAGTGAGAGGTTTGTTTGGCTATGATGCCAAGGGATTCCAGTTCATGCTTGGGGTTCTGAGTTCTTTGCCACAATCGATGTTGTATGAAGAAAGTTTATTTCTCTGGATGATAGGGTTTGATATTGGAAGACTGTTGATATCTATTCTAGTGATGGATTTTGTCTTAAAAGAAAGGAATATTAGGGTTAATGGTGAGCCATACTTGATCAATGTCATGGAGGAAGAGGTTACCAATGGTATTTTTTCCATGAAATTTGATCATGTGTGCAAAGAGCTAAGTGCTACGAATGACACTTGCTTAGAAGCCTGGACCTTGGATAATGACAATAACAGTGAGTTAAGTCTGTCGCTAGTGGTGGCGAGTCTAAGGGCAATTGAAACGTTAATGATGGAAAGATGGATGATGATGACATGGAAAAGAGAGATGATATGGAGATGGATGCTTAATGGAGAGATGAATAAACACCTAACTATTGGAAGGCTAAGTGGCACATTGGGAAAATAGACAAGATTTCTGCCGTGAATGACATAATAATTAATGATGAATGTTCCTAAGACCATATTATGGCTAATGGGGACAGGAATACTCAACTTTCCATTATTGGTAATCATGAGGGGATGGTAGCAGACGTGGAAATTGTGCTTGACAATCTAGACATACAGTTAACATAAAAAAGAAAGGGTAATGGATTACTGAAAATGATGGGTCATTTGGGCCTCCAAACCCAATAGAAAGAAATAGAACTTGGATCAAAGATGGGAACAACCTTGACCAACAAGTTAATTCTAGGTTGATAAACATTGGGCCTTACTCTTTGGAAGTAGATGAGTTAGTGGAAAATGATGGGCTTAATTCAATGATTGATAAAGACAGCTTTAGTTGAGAAAGTTTGTGAAAAAGCAAGGGATAACAATTATTCAACCAGTTCTGATTCTATTGGTGTGGAGTTCTCTTTTTGGGAGGGCTTTGAGAACGAATCAGGTTAAGAGCAGGAATAGATGGGTTGAAAGCAAAGGAAACCAAAAAAGCATAGAAAGAAGAAACTGAGATCTTGTTTTTTGGTGTACATGAGAGCAAGGAAGGAGAAACGACTGTTTGAGATGGATGGGAGGAAGAAATTAGCAAAGGAACGAAGATTGGAGGAGATGATGCTGAAATTTTGCCTTAGGTCTCAAAATCAAGTTGCAGGTGAATTAGTCATTGATAGTGGCATTGAAAATAGGAATGGGGGTCTGCGAAGAGCAGCTCAGTCTTGTAATGTGGAAAAGATTTGGGCATTTGCAAAGAAGATTAAAGTTGAAAATTATGGAAATAAGGCTGAAGTGATCCAACTACTGATAGATATGGAGGATCAAGACAGGCAGATGTTAAGAAAATCAAAGGTTAGTGAGGATGTTATAGGTCGGAAGGGTTGTATTAGTTTAAAATGATTTTCTTGTCAATAAACATCAGAGGCTTAGGGGGGGAGGGCAAGAAGAACGAAGTTAAAAAGTTAGTTGTAAAAGAGAAAATTGATTTCTTGTTTATTCAAGAATCAAAGGGAAAGGAGGTTGATTATCAAATGTGCAAGACTTTATGGGGTTTAGAGAACTTTGATTAGGCAGCAAAACCATCTAGAGGTGTGTATGGAGGTTTAATCTATATTTGGAATTGTGATGTATTAAGGAAAGAAAATATCATTGAAGGTCAAAATTTTGTGGAGGGTTTTTGGATTTTGGGGGTATAAGCAACTCTTGTTTACATTATGAATATTTACTCTCCATGTGATCTGCCTAGAAAAAGGGCTTTGTGGATTAATCTTAAGAATCTGATTATGGAAGCTAGAGATAATTGGTGTTTAATGAATGATTTTAATGCCATAAGAAACAAGCAAGAATGGAATGGAGGGAGAACTAGTAAGAGGGAAATGGTGGAATTTAATGAATTCATTAGAGAATGTGGCTTAATCAATCTACCTTTGATAAGTAAAAAATTTACATGGTATCAGCCTAACAGAGCAATTATGAGTAGGTTGGATCATTTCTTGCTTTCTGAAGAATGGTGTCTCAATTGGTTGGATGTTAAACAATGAGGGCTAAAGTGAACAAAGTCGGATCACTATCCAATTTTGTTGAAAAATCATGTCATTGATTGCAGCCCTAAGTCATTTTCCTTTTTTACATGTGGATTGATCCACTTGAGTTTAAAGACCTAGTAGAGGAGGTGTAGAGGTTGACTAAGGTCATAAGATTGCATGGACATCGCTTGAAAGAAAAACTAAAGGAAACAAAAAAAGAAAAAACTTTGAAAGCTTGAAGTAGGAATATGGTCTTAGAGGTAGACTCTAACATACAAAGGTACATGCACTCTATTGTTGACACTGATTTGAAAAGGGAAGTGACCTCTCTGTCTGTTAAGGGAGTGGAATTAAGGAGGAACAGCTTTCTAAAATTATGGCAAAACTAAAGTAAAGGATGCATGTGGCGTGAAAAAGCTAGGAAAGTGTGGATCAAAGATGGGATGCTAATACCAAATTTTTTCATAGAAGTGTCAAAGGAAAAAGAAGACAGAATGAAGTAGTTAACATACAAGTGGAGGACAAGTACCTGGAGGAGGTTAATGAGATAAAGGAAGGTGTGGCAAGCTATTTTGAGAATTTGTTCAGAGAAGATAGGTGGTAACGTCCTCACCTTGATGGGATTGAATTTAAAAAGATCTCAACAGAAGATAACTCAACGTTGCCTGTATCTTTCAATAAAGAAGTGAAATGAGCAATGTGTAGCTATGAGTGTTCTAAGGCACTTGGATTGGATGAGTTTAATTTCAGATTCATTAGAGAAATGTGGGAGGTGATTAAAGATGATATGTTGGGTTTTGTGGAAGATTTTCATAAACATGGGAAATTGGTCAGAGGGGTAAATAGCTCTTTCATTGTGTTGATACCAAAAAAATTGAGGAGTTTAGACCCATCTCCTTGATTAGTGTTATATATAAGGTGATTGCAAAGCTTTTTACTAATAAGCTTAGCTTGGTTCTTGATGGTATTGTTGGTGAGAATCAAATGCTTTTTGTTGGAAGAAGGCAAATGATTGATAGCATTGTAATTGCCAATGAAACAATTGATGAAGCTAGGAGAAATAAGAAGGCAAGTTTTGTGTTTAAAATGGATTTCAAGAAGGCATATGATAAAGTATGTTAGGAGTTTCTGGATTATATGATGTTGAGGATGGGCTTTGAATCAAAATGGAGAAAGTGGATTAATGATTGTTTGAAGACAGCAGAGGTATCTGTTTTACTTAATGGCAGCACTACCAAACAATTTAAAAACAACAAAAGCCTTAGGCAAGGAGATCCACTCTTACCTTATTTATTCTTATTGGTTGTCAAATCCCTTCATGACATCATTTCTTTAGCAATTACTAGTGGACATTTTGAAGGGATTGAAGTTGGTAGTAGAGGGATGAAAGTGTCTCATTTACAATTCGCAGATGATTTAATACTGTTTGGTAAGGCTATGGAGGAGAATGTTTAGGCAACAAGAGCATCATGAGAACCTTTGAGTTGGTATCAGGATTGAAGATTAATTTTGGAAAAAGCTAGCTCTTGGGCATAAATGTTTCATATGATTGGATGTCAAAGATGTCCCACATTTTGAACTATAAGCAAGGGGTTTTCCCTTGTAAGTACCTTGGCGTGCCAATTGAAGGCATTTGTAGAAGCATTGCTTTATGGAGACCCATGATTGAGATGTTTAAGAAGAAATTGAGCTTATGGAAGGGTTAGTTCCTCTTTCTTGGTGGAAGGATTACACTTCTCAACTCTATGATGTCTAGTCTTTCAATGTTTCTCATGTTCGTGCATTTGTTACCAAAAGGTTTGATTCTCTCTTTAGATAAAATTAGTAGGAACTTCCTATGGGTGGTGGGTAAGGAAAGAGAAGTATTAATTGGGTCCACTGAGAAAAAGTTTGTAAAAGTAAATTGGAGGAAGGGTTAGGTGTTAGAGATCTTAGAAAGTTTAATCTTGTATTGTTGGGCAAGTGGTGGAGTAGACTTATAGGTGTGGAGGAAGATTTCCTGTATAGGATCATTAAGGATAAGTATGGAAGTGTGGATGGTAGTTGGCTAGATTGGGTATATGAGGGTAGTTAAAGGGGGTCTTTATGGTAGAAAAATGTTTGTAGGTTAGATTACATTGATCACTCTAATAGGGTATAGCTTTCTGAGGGATTTAAACTTTAAATAAGGAAAGGAAAATCTGTTAGTTTTTGGAACGATGTATGGATAAGGGACTGGCCTCTAGCTAACCAATTTCCAAGATTGTTCCTTATTTCTACAAATAAAGACAAGAGAACTTACCAAATAGGCAATTGGAGGCATGGAATCTTGCTTTGGTCATTACATTGGAGACAACTATTGTATGCTTGGGAAGATTGCTGGGATTCAAGGCTTAATAGATATTTCACATCCAGTTCAGGGCCAACAAGATTGCTGGGATTAGAGGTATGACAAAGAAGGAGCTTATTCAGTAAAGTCGACATACACCCTTCTCTCTAGTAGCCATTGTGATAATAGAGCATGGATACATGAAAGGATATGGAGCAAACTTATTCCTACGAAAGTTAGTGCGTTCGCCTAGTAAGTCTTCCAGGACAGAATTCCAACAAAGCTTAATTTATATAAAAGGGGCATTATAACTAATCCTAGCCATCTGTCATATTGTTTGTGTGGTGAAAGCATTGAAGATGTCAACCATTTGTTTCTTCATTACAAGGTTGCATATTCTGTGCGGTCTAAATGATTACAATGGTTGAGGTTCTATTCGGTTCAAGCTGACCTGTTATGAGGCTTTCAAGCAACACTTTTCATTTTTTAAAGACCCATTAGTGAGAGCTGGATTGGACATGGTATGGTTCTCTACTATATAGTCCTTGTGGATGGCTAGGAAAGTCAAGATATTCAAAAATTATGAGTATGAAGTGGACAAAATCTTTGAACTTATGCAACTACGAGCTCTTTACTGGATTAAGGGTAGGGCTACTGGCTACTCTTTTAGCTTGTGTGATTGGGAGTCGGAACCGGCCTTGAGTCTAAAAGCTAAACGTAGTAAATAATATGGGCTTGAAATGGTTGACCATTTTGTTTTGTGCCGCCTGGTATGCACTATTGAGGTTCTGTTGACTTATGTTTCTTGATATGTTGATGAAAGGTTTTGGAGGGATCTGTAAGCTGTGTTGTTGGATGTTCAGAGACTCTAGCTAATTGTATTATAGATAAGAGTATTCCTTGTATTCTATTTAATAAATTATACTTTTGCTATGAAAAAAAAAAAATTGTAATTTAAAGCGAGATCTAAGATTATGTTCTTAAATATGGTAAAATTGATAATTAGTTATTAAATTTATTTCTTATATTATGTATACTATATTTTATATTATTGTGACTGATTGAAAAAAACTTTTTGGGTCCCCCTGTATATTTTGTCAACCTCCATCACGGACTATAACTTATACAGATAAGCCTAATTAAATAGTCCAAAACTTATCTTTCAATATTCCCATCTCGACGTGGTAACGTAACATTACCTACCAAAGTCATGGCATTCAAGTTACCAAGTTTTGTGGGAATGGTAATGCAAAATTCCAGGGCATGTAATTGTTACTTAATTAACCAAATGAGTCTATTTGGGGGGGGGGGGAGAGATGAACCGGTAATTCCACATTATCATGAAAAAGATGACGTGAACTGCTTCAAGAGCTCTACTGGTGGAAATCCGAGAAAAAAAAAAAAAAAGAAAAAAAAGGGAAGCTTATCGGTAGATTTTTCTTAGCTCACCTTCTTTTTACTGATGGTACCCGGTTTCGAGTCTGAATGTGCCCTTCCCCCTTATAAACTCCAAAAGAAAAAGAAGGCCCCTTCTTCAAAAAAGTAATAATGGATTACATTAACATTCTAAAAAGTTTTGTTACGGGTTGGAGTATCACAAATTCCGTCACAAATTAATAAAAATTAAATTTTGCAGTTAAAAAATAATTGAAAAAGTGAAAAGTACTTTGTTATGATATTTTTTTTTTTGGGCCCCTGATGTTCCGTTGATATTAGAGTCCAAGATTTTGATTTCTATAAGAACCGGAGAAGCTAAGGAGCTTTCTCGCAGACCTCTCCAATTCCAATATTCTACCACTCCCATTTCTTTGCAAAGAGAAAAAATGAGTTCTGTTGAAACGACAAAACCGCATGTGGTATGTGTCCCATTTCCAGCACAAGGCCATGTCACCCCCTTGATGCAGCTAGCCAAGCTACTACACTACAGAGGTTTCCACATAACCTTTGTCAACACCGAGTTCAACCACCGCCGCTTCATCCGCTCCAGGGGTGCGGACGCTGTCCATGGCCTGCCGGATTTCTGCTTTGAAACCATTTCCGATGGGTTACCGCCATCTGATCGCGATGCAACGCAGGACGTTCCACCGCTCTGCGATGCCACCAGAAAGAATTGTCTCGTACCGTTCTTGGAGCTGCTTGGTAAGTTAAATTCACAAGTACCACCGGTAACCTGCGTAGTCTCCGATGGAGTTATGGGCTTCGGTGTGAGAGCTGCTGAAGCACTTGGCATACCAGCTGTTCAACTTTGGACTGCCTCAGCTTGTGGCTTCATGGGATATTTGCAATACAGTGTACTGTTAAAGAAAGGCATTGTTCCATTCGAAGGTATCTTCTATATTTCTTCTTCTAGAATTTACAAAGTATTGTTTAGCAGCTTGTTCACTTTGAGGGGTGGGGAGGGTAGGTGAGGGGAGAATGATAAATTTTCCTATTTAATAATAAAAATTGGAGAAGAAAGGAGGCGAAGGGAGAGTACCTTCTTTTATTTTCTTTTGTAATTTTAATATAAACAAACGAAGAAAGTGGATATAAGGTAAGTCAAGGAAAATGAAGAGATATCTCTCCTTCCTTCTCTCTGTTTCCTTAAATCAAACATAGGGTGTAATTTAGAACAAAACTTTCAATAATAAAGTCTTTATAATAAGTTTCAAGTCCAACTTTTGGGACCATATTATCTTAGGTTTTAGGTTCAAATTTTATTTTGTAATTTGCCTCAACTTTTTGGTTTTCTTCAGATGAAAGTTATTTAATTGATGGTACTCTAGAAACCCCATTGGATTGGGTTCCTGGAATGAGTAACATGAGATTAAGGGATATTCCAAGCTTTATCAGAACCACCGATTCAAAGGACATAATGTTTGATTTCTTGGGATCGGAAGCCCAAAACTGCTTGAAATCACCGGTGATTGCTTTCAACACATTCGACGAGCTTGAACAAGAAGTCCTGGAGGCAATTGCACCCAAATCCCCTCCCATGTACACAATTGGACCACTTCTCCTCTTATCCAGGCACGTTCCTGAAACTAAATTCAAGTCACTCAGGTCTAGCCTATGGAAGGAGGATTTTGACTGCATCGAGTGGCTAAATGGAAAAGCAGAAAATTCCGTCGTGTACGTAAATTATGGTAGCATAACAGTGATGAGCGAAGAGCACTTGAAGGAGTTTGCGTGGGGACTTGCAAATAGCAAATGCCAGTTTCTTTGGATCCTCCGGTCTGACGTTGTGACAGGATTGGGTTCTGCAATTCTGCCTGAGGAATTCTGTGATGAGATTAAGGATCGAGGGATGATAACGAGTTGGTGCCCACAAGATCAAGTGCTTTGTCACCCGGCAGTCGGCATTTTCTTGACGCATTGTG
>BPVZ01000051.1:266959-279242 GCA_020521535.1 Rubroshorea leprosula | reverse complement strand
AATATATACTAATTATTATTCTATTTTATATAAATTTATATTTTTAAACATTTAATACTCAAATAAAATACCTTCTCTATAATACATATACTCTAAATAAAGTTTCCTCCAAAATTATATTAATATTATTTTATTCAAACGGGCCAAAACGAGAAAAATTGATCAATAAGAGAACATGCCCCAATAGTATAGAGTTCTATTCTTTTAATAAACAATGCGAGAAAACAACCACCGTATATACTCCGCACATTGTTGTTTTTATTAACCTGTCATTAACTTCATTACTTATTTGATGTAAATTATTTTAATTGAATAGTTAATTAAATAAAAATTTTATTTTATTTTTTAATAATAATTAATATTAGAAAATTATTCTTAATAATTAATGTTAACAAATATATTAATTACATTTTTAACTTCTATTTTAAAAGTACAAATTAAAAAAAATTATTTTTTTGTTTGAAATATAAAAAATAAAATAAAATAAAAATTTTAATAAATTAAACGATATTTTAAACTTGTAACCAAGGGGTTGTTAATTTTGGTTTTATTTGGATTGGATGTTAAAAACAATTGACATTATAATTGATGACTAAGAAAACAATTTAATGTCTATTAGTTTTTCTTTTAGTACATTAAATGATAGACTAAAAAATAAAACAATCTTCTCCTTCTCAAACCCCTACCCTTTCATCCTAACATTCAAACTTGATATTTATTAGTTAGAAGTTCAACATTAACTTAAATAAAAATTTTTAAATATATTTAACTATTTTTAATCAAATATAGAGATACACTTTACAAAAAATTATTATGCAATCTAAAATATATCTCCTTCTCAAACCCCTACCCTTTCATCCTAACATTCAAACTTGATATTTATTAGTTAGAAGTTCAACATTAACTTAAATAAAATTTTTTAAATATATTTAACTATTTTTAATCAAATATATAGATACACTTTACAAAAAATTATTATGCAATCTAAAATATATCTCTTTATTTTACACAACTAAAATTTTTAAATGGGAGTCAACCTCTAATATTAAAAGTCATTCCCTAATCTAACCATTTATATTTTACATTCTACTTCAACTTAAAATTACAAAACATGATTCTATAGACCTTAGCTACATATCTAAGGAAAGCAAGTCATGTGCTGCTGTGCAGCCAAATGCGTAACAACCACTAGTCAGACGTGTGGCGTCAATTCTCCTAGTCCGTGGAAATAATTTTCTTCAATTAATGTTGGCCCCTTGTTATACCTAACATATGGCAGAGACGTAGCCAACTACGACTTAGCGGCTAATTAAAACCACAAAAAAAAAAAAAAAGTAATAATAATATATAAAAAGCACCAACATGTTTCACATTTTTTGGCGGCAAGAAGGCCAATCGGCATCTGTACTCTTTAATTAGTGGCGAATTTGCCACTCAACCCTCAAACTCTTCCAACGGTTGCAAATGAACCCTTATTGGATGGATGATGTCAGCACTTTGGTTAACTTTAACGGACAGCACATTTTGGTAGGGTCCACTTCATGAGGTGGTATTTGCTAGCTGGGTCCCATCAAATTACTAAATGTTTTATTGGCCAAAAAAATTACTTAATAAATTGAAAATATGTCAAGTTACAATTTTGCCCTTGTCTTCTTCCTCTTTCCCCCTTCCTCCACTCTTTTCCCCTTTCTCTCCTTCCACCATGTGCCATAGCACATAGTGGGTACCCGCTGGGCGTGGGCATAAATAGTTGAAAAAACATCATTTACTCCAACTTTAATATATACCTTCAGGAGGGGATACATCAAGACTTCTCAATTTCTTTGCATGTTGCTTTATCGTATTTGGGGAAGATACTGAATCCTTGATAAGAAATCAAAATATGCAGCAAGTGATTACAAAATTTTCTTTAAACCTTTTTTTTTTTTTGGCTATAAAGTATCTCGTATTGGTTCCTCTTGGGCCAGTGTGAAGAGAAAGCTCTGAAGGCCAAAACAATAAAATGCAGCCTCTATTTGTATTTAAAAGAAGAGCAGAACAAGAAAAACCTACAAAGTAAATTAATCAACAAACAAAAAATTTCTAAATATGTGGCGTTAAATTTTAAAATTCTAAAGCATCAAGCCACATGGACAAGGAAGGCCACACATCATTGTCTATCTCAGCAGTGGATCCCACCCAAGCAAATGCTCCGTTAATGTTAACGAAATTGCTGACATCATTTGTCCAATAAGGATTTTTATCTCAACTATTAGAAGACTTTGAGGGGTTAAAAAGCTTCTGCCTTTAGTTGAGGAGGACTGATTTGTCCACTAGTTGAAGTGTACGTGGGTTGATTTGTCCTTTTATTTTTTTTATTTGACCACACTCGTGTCTGTGACAGACTAAATATGTCCTTCAACAATGCCCGCATTGTATTATAAATATCTCATTTCGCCAATGCCCACAATATTAAGAGAAACATTAACTCTCTTTCCAAAACTTTCTTTTCTCTTAAGGTTTTTCATCATGGAACTTTCACTTTCTTCCATCCAAGTTCTAGTTAAGGAAATCAAGGAAGAGATGTTCTCAAACATCGATCCTTACTCATTTGTTTCTCCTTCTGCGTATGACACTGCATGGCTAGCCATGGTTCCAGATCCTCAGGAACCAGGTCAACCAATGTTCAAAGGGTGCTTGGATTGGGTACTGAATAACCAGAGAGAAGAAGGGTTCTGGGGAGAGTGTGATGGCCATGGCATGCCCACCATCGAGTCTCTTCCAGCAACTCTTGCATGTGTAGTTGCACTCAAGAAGTGGAATGTTGGGACAAAGGAAGTACAAAGAGGTGATTACACGTGCTTCAAAAACTAGCTAGTTAGCATATGTATAGGCTTGTATGGTTTAACTATTAGGGAACAGCTCATCGTAGCCATTTTCTCTAATTAATCAAGTTTCCTCTAATAGTTAAACAGACAAATATATATATATATATATAAGATCTAAATATTATAAGATTTACATAACTTAATTAAGGTTTATATATATGTTTGAATTTCATGTCTATATCTTACAACTTTTTCCTTCTTGATATAGGATTGGAATTTGTGGATGAAAACACTGCAAAGCTTCTTGGTGATGATCATTTTCCTCGGTGGTTTGCCATTATTTTCCCTGGAATGATTGATCTCGTGCGTGAAGTTGGTCTAGAGCTTGCCTTTCCTAAGCAACTAGGACTATCAACGAACATTTTTGGTGAAAGGCAAAGTATTCTTGAAAGGTACGATACTTAACATTTTATATACTACTTTTTTTTACATTTTTCAATTTGTTTTTTTTTTTTTCATTAGCCAAATAAAAATTTTATTATAATTGGAATATGAAGGGGACTCCTATTCATTTTAAATAATTTGTATGGTACATCAATATCAAAAATGGAAATCCATGCCAAGCTCATCAACGAAATCAGCCATGTAATTTCAGCTCATCAAGGGATACTTTTGTCAATTTGTATAACCAAAATTTAGAGAATATTGTTAAAATTTTCATTTCTCAAATATATATATATATATATATATTGTTACCCACTTCATTCAGCACTTAAAAACACTAGTTGGAGATTCAAAAATATAAAAACGGCAGTGAAGTGCAATAGATTGTAAAAAACATTTATGTTAAACATTTATTTATTTA
The DNA here is from genome assembly GCA_020521535.1 of Rubroshorea leprosula. NCBI lineage: Eukaryota > Viridiplantae > Streptophyta > Magnoliopsida > Malvales > Dipterocarpaceae > Rubroshorea > Rubroshorea leprosula. The sequence goes on along the minus strand of BPVZ01000051.1, from coordinate 275,570 downwards.
TTTATTTTTTTTTGAAAAGCAAAAGAATTTATTAAATGTGGAATACTGGGGGTATTCCAACCCATAACTTACATACATTAGTAGGTGAAAACGATTTTCTTAATCACCGGCTTCTGCAGAAAAAATGTAACAAATTAAAGTCTTTGGGAAAATGGTCCAGTTCAAACTCTTTCTTTCATGTTAAACATTTATTTAATAGATTGTTATATTTATTAATGCAGGGAGGAACTGGTTGGAGAACAATATCCTCCATTGCTATCATATCTTGAAGTCCTAAAACCAGCTGATGATAATCTCATTAAAGAAAGCTTGACCAAGCACTTAAGCTTTGATGGCTCGTTATTCCACTCCCCCGCAGCTACAGCTCGAGCATTCATGGCCACGGGCGAGAGAGAGTGCTTAGCTTATTTGCAAACTCTTGTTCAAAGATGCCCTAATGGAGGTCAGCAACATTTTCTATAGCAATTAATGCATGCTTCTGTTGGGACCCATATCCTCAAATTATACTTCGTTTCGAAGGAGGGTAATCTCTAGTAGAAAGTTAGAGGTGCTCCAACAAAACTGAATAGGATTCCGTTGATTTTCTCTTAATTTTTCGCCATCCTCTACATTTTACTCTGTTAAAAAAAAGTTAATCCATGCAATTTTTTATTTAAATTTTCATTTTTACTGAAATTTAAGTGTTAATTAATTAACTTGTGTGCAGTTCCACCAACATATCCTATGGATGAGGACCTAATACAACTTTGCATGGTGAATCAACTTCAAAGATTAGGGTTAGCCGACCATTTCACTCAAGAAATAGACCATATTTTGGCCCATATTCACAGGTATGGGAAAGAAATTACAAACACAAAAATTATATATAAAAGATAAGTAATAACCTTTTTGTTGTAATGAAAATCATTTGAAACAGGAGTTATTACAATCAAGAATCCAAGGGAGGATCAAGAAGTGCAATTGCAACTCGGCTACATAAGGATTCTTTAGCATTTCGGCTTCTCCGTATGCATGGTTACACAGTATCTCCACGTATGTTTCCTGAAAATATGTATGCACGCACGCATGCACACGCACAGGGGCAGAGGGAGGGGTGGCGGCCGTCCCCCCACAACTTTTGAAAATTTTAAAATTTAGTACATGTTATTATTATTTTAAGTTTTTAAATATTATATTTATTATGAAAAATTTTAAGTTATTCTCATTTAACTATTTATAATTTTTTGTATTTAATAACTCAAGACAAATACAATTTATAACATTTTTATTTTAATTATAATTACCAAAATATTAGAACTTAAATAAATATTTTATAATGGTTAAATCTCTAATTTGATCCCTCAACTATTGTACAAATCCATGATTTGGTCCCTAAACTAAAAAATTTTTTATTTGATCCTTACTGTTTATTTATTTAGTCTCAAGTTGATCCTTCCATTAAAAAAACTGACGTATCTGTTATTTAATAGTAGAAAATCATTATTTAATAGTAAAAAATCATTATTTAATAGTCACGTATCACGTTAATAATAAGACACGTCAGCTTTTTTTATATAGAATAATCAATTTATGATTAAATTGGTAAACAGTAAAGATCAAATCAGAGTTTTTTTAGTTTAGGAACCAAATCAAAGGTCTATATAATAGTTGAGGAACCAAATTGAGAATTTAACATTTTATAAAAGATGAAAATATTCTAATCTAAATAAAGGCAACTTGCATCAAGGCTCTTAATTTTTTTTAATCGACCAAATAGAGATTATTTATTAATTTGGAATACAAGAAATACTTCTACCCATACTTTACACATCTAGGCTCCTAATTAAATTCAAATTCAAAGATATTTTCCCTTTAAGTTTTCTAATTATTGTTTTAAGATTTTATTTTTTAATTTTTATCATTTAGTTCAGAAAGTGATTGGATTAATGAAAATTTTAGTTGATAAAAAGGTTTGAGTCTTTAATTTAGTTAATAATTTCAACTTCTAAGTACTAAATTACATGTTTCATCTTTTCATATTGTTTAATTCTTTAGGATGAAAAAGATAACTTTTAATAAACAAATTCGTAAAAAAATTGGATATTTTTGGATGGAAAGTATACTTTGTTGACAAAAAAAATGGTATGTACTTTAAATAGTTAAATTAATTAATATGTCCACGTGCAGGGAGCTTCTGTTGGTTTTCAAATGATGAAAAAGTTCAAGATCATATAGAGAAGAATTTTGAATTCTTCTCAAGTGTAATGTTGAATATTCATAGAGCCACAGATCTTATATTTCCAGGAGAATACGAACTTGAAAAGGCAAGATCCTTTTCAAGGAAATTACTTGAGAAATACGTATCAGTAGGAAATGGAGAGCGGTCTTTTCTCAAAACGATGGTACTTGTAATATATATATAGATATATATGAACTAGTTAATTACTTTTATTATTTTCAAAAAATTAAAAAAAAACTAATGATTTTATAGAGGGCATAAGATTTTTGAACTTGCAAATTAAATGTTGCATAGATCAAGCATGAGCTCAGTGTTCCATGGATTGCTCGACTGGATCACTTGGAACACAGAATGTGGGTTGAAGACAAAGATATGAATGCATTCTGGGCTGGAAAGACTTCCTTCCATAGGTATTAAGGCTTCTAGTCTCAAATAAGTTAGTGGTTTTGCAATTTAAATTACGTTAAACTTCAAAAACATGACTATTAAATGGGGAGGGCCAGTTCCAACATTAAAAGAACCGCCCCATCTGATAATCAGTTTTGAACAATTCAAATTGTATGAAACATTTTTGTTATATAATTAACCGACAAATAAAATTTTTGGTATTGAACTAACCAGGTTGCCAAGCTTTCGAAACGAGAAGCTAAAGAAACTTGCAGCTAAGGATTATGAGTTTCGACAATCAATTTACAGGACAGAACTGGAGGAACTGACAAGGTGGTCTAGGAAATGGGGTCTTGTCAATTTGGGATTTGCCAGAGAGAAAACAACATATTGTTACTTTGCCATAGCAGCCTGCATTTCTTTGCCTTACAACTCTGCGTTAAGAATGATGGTTGCAAAGAGTGCAATTCTCATTACAATTGCTGATGATTTTTTTGATTCTCACGGTTCGCTACATGATCTCAACACCCTCATCTCTGCAATTCAAAGGTAACACTTAACAAACTAAGGTTGTCGCAAGAGGTTAGGGCTATCATGAAACCCTCTCAAATTTCTTAAAACATTGTGTATGGACAGATGGGATGGCAAGAGCTTGAATGGGCATTGCAAAACTATCTTTGATGTCCTTGATGATCTTGTGAAAGAAATTGCAGCAAAACACCTCCATAGTCAAGGATCAGATATAACAAACCATCTGCAACACCTAGTAAGTTTATAAACCCTTAACTTGTTGTAGTTTCTTGTCTTAGTTTCTTGTCTTTTCAAGAATGTGTAAGAAACAGTCTCTTCTTGTTGGTGGGATGTGAAGTGGTATGAAACATTTGTTTCATGGCTGGTGGAAGCTCAATGGAGTAGGAGTCAATGCGTGCCATCAATGGAAGAATACCTTGAAATTGGCATGACATCCATTGCTGCACATACACTAGTTCTTCCAATTTCTTGTTTCTTGACTCCTAGCATTCCGGATCACACACTCCAACCAAACCAATATGAGACACTCACCAAATTGCTCATGCTCATAACTCGCTTGTTGAATGACATTCAAAGCTACCAGGTAAAAGCAAATGGAAATTCGTTGTAGATTGTTCCGTTTCTAATTTTCAATTTTCTTTGGAAAATGATTATATTATTTGCTATAACAGAAGGAAGAAGAGCAAGGAAAATTGAACACTGTGCTACTATATTTGAAAGAAAATCCCGAGGCAGATATTGAAGACTCAATTGCTTATGTGAAAGGAATGCTAGAGACGAAGAAGAAAGAATTACTCCAACATACTTTCATTGATGGCTTTAGTGATCTGCCAAAACATTGCAAGCAGCTTCATCTATCATGCCTGAAAGTATTTGCGATGTTCTTCCATTCAAGCAACCGATATGATAAAGAGGACACAAAAATGCTTAAAGACATTCAACAAGCAATCTATAGTCCTCTACATGTTGGAAGAACATCAAAGGTATTGACAAAGAAGCCTGTTGCTTCTTATTCTGGTTCAAAAGAACATAGAATAATCAACTATGAATTTGGTCAGCACTCCAAATATCACAGCAGGAGAGTCATAGCCAGACTTTTCTCGCCAATATCAAGGCGTGGATGTGATATTTTGTTCATGCAACCAAAATTTAAACTGTCTTTAGTTTGAAACAGTATTTACTAGATGTAACATCGCAAAAGTAGTATATCTCTTGAGCAATAATGTTCTCAATGAATGTCATGTACCCTTGTTTTCTTCAATATCTATGCAATAAGAAAAATGGAAATCCTAACCAAAGACCCTAGTGAAGTGATCAGCTTCTCCTTTCAAGGGATTGTGTTGAAATATGTTGTTCCCTTGTCAGTGTGAAGAATTTGAGTCCCACATTGAACAAATATAAAAAGAAAGAATGGCTTAAATATATAAAGACCCATGCAACTACAGGACTAATTTTCTGGTTACAATATGGTGTTGAAACATGTGATGGGCTATTTAATGTCTCACGATAAAGCATATGTCACCCAAAAAGTGGTATTCGACAGACCAACTGTTTTATTGCCTCCTCGTATTTTGCAAGTCTATAATGTATTCTAAGACACCACATACAGAAAATTCATATGATTTCCATAAGCAAACACAGTAAGTTAAGGAAACTATTTTCGATGGGAGAACAACACTCACATAAGACCCTATTACCTATAGAAGCACAATCCTTGAGGATCAGTTAACTAAACGGATTATCGAGATGAAGGTGGAGATTTTCCAAGGAGAAAGGATTTGAAGAATGCAAGTGAGCTGCTTGGTTTGAAGCAGGGCACTGCATGCCCAGCCCCTCTAAATGTTGCAAAAGTTAGCCCTTTGTATTCTTGAAGCCAACCACTGACCTGTGTCCCCCAAGGAAAATGCCATTTGGATTAGCGAAAGATGCATGTGATATTTTTTAATCTGAAATTAGATAATTGTTTGTTTAATTTGCCATGTTTGTAAATCATCATTAATACCTGCTTCTGGTGGTACGGGGGTCTCCATGCCCGAAGAACAGGCAGTCCCAAGGAGCTTAAGCTGTACCGTGTGCACAAAACAGGAACCCTTCCATCTGTGTCTCCACTGAGCCACTCAGGAAAAAATAAATAAATAAATCAATAAGATCAAGAAAAAGCCACCATGCAAATGCAAAGCACGAAGTACCTGTAGACCCATATTCTAACTCCAACTGCAATAAGCTTTTTGTATATTGGAAGAACAGAGTTTTCTGAATCTGATTCTGACCAATTGTTAAACATAGTCTGAGTGTACAGGAAAAAGCATAATGAAACTGTTTGCTTAGGATCATAAAACCAGATTCATCACTTCACTTTACGGTGAAACTCCTTACTTGCATATGCTCCAGTTTCTGAGCTGGTGACCATTGCTAACATGGAGTGCCTCTTGAATATCGGGTCTATTGTAGAAAGCTTTTGCATAATTATCCATGCATGGATCATAACCTCCCAGGATCCTGGGCAACTGGTTAGAAAAATTCATGAAATTTTCAGAACTTTGAACAAAGACTGTCACGCAAGTTAATAGCAATACCATAATGTGACTTAAAGAAATGAAAATGAATAAATGACAAATGAATTGGCTTCAGTGCCTTCCGTACTTGACTACTTAATAAGTATATATGAGGCATACAGCTTAGGAATATTTAAAGAATTTCTCCTACTTGTTATATAATATATGTAAGCTACAGAGGTGAATAAATGATCACCATGTTGGACGCTTGCTTCATTACAACTTTCATTGACTTATTATCTGAACCAACGCAAACTGGGGTGTATAAACTGTAGATATCAATCTCCTTATACTGTTTGAATAATTCATCCACAGCTTCCTTACAATGTGGATTGCTCCATGTATCACTGCTGTTAAAGTCACAGTTTTCACTGATTATTCTATGTGTTTCATCAGATATCACAGCATGACTCCAACCATAATCCACTATTCCTTCCCAATCTTCAGCAGAAGATGTTTCAGGATTTCCCAGCTGTTGACAAAAAGGATATTCTAGTACATCACTGAATCATGTATTGAATAGGAAAATATTGCTAGGGATGGGGGACCAAAAAAAATAGAAAGAAACCCCATATCAGAATACCCTTCAAATCAATATAAGGGGAGGGATCATTGTTCTTGTCAATGGTGAGTTCAGCTAGCTCTGGTACATATTTTCCTGTGAATACATATCAATGAGAATAATTGGCAGACAAGGGTAAGTTGATAACATTTATGCACCAGAAGATTATAACAAGAACCTGCATAGCTTTCCCCTGCGATGTAAAAGGTCCGTCTTCTATATGAGGGGAACTTGAGGAACCACTTATGTAGGAAGGTATAAGCATCATTTGCTAGTGTAAGTAGTCCAAACAATAGAAACAAACATAAATCAGTTTGATTTCGGGATCTTTTTCTTATCTGATGAAGGTCAGAAGTTCTCACATTTCAATTTATGCAAAAATATATACATGTAAGCATTAGAGGGGATGCCTTAAAGTAGAGACAATTGAGCCAACAGCACATTATCAATATTTAAATGCGTCAAAAGTTTGTATTCAACTCACCAGTGAAGCCATCTCCTAGATTATCATAATCAGTCGATGTATTTGTGTATGAAAAGCCAACCCCAATTGGAGACTCCAGGAATAACATGTTAGCTTCTGCACCATCACAGATATTAAAAATTCTTATATGCTCTTGCAATCAGGGAGCAACATAAAAGGCGCACAGGAGCCAACTAGAAATAGTTTAATCGATGATGCATGACACATATGCCTGTAGTAGTGACAACAATAAATATAACAACAGCAATAAAGAATTAGCAAAAGGATGACGAACACTTATGCAAGTGAGGGTAATTAAAGGTTCTGAACTTTAGACCTTTATTCCATGAGAAATTATTAAACTTAATTCCATTTCCATCAATGTCCACTAGGAAAGGACCAATCTCTTGTGTTGCTCCATATCCAACGGACGAGCACCCAGGACCTGCAACATGAACAACATTGAATGAAAAGAACAAAATGAAATATTGGGGATGAGGAAAGCCAATTAAGGACCACCACTATGAGATGGTAAAAACAATAACCCCAACAAAAGATTATTTATAATATATGATAAAAGATTGGTTTTGTGTCATTGCAAGGAGATTAAATTTTTTACGAACCATAAGAGTTGATTTTATAAAGAAAAATTATCTGTACACCCTCAGTTGAATACATTTTCTAATATACTTTTAATTCAACTATTAAAAATATAACATAAATATAGTCAATTCAGCTAGTTAATGTATCTTATGTGCATGATTATATTTTTAAACTTATCTATCTTTAATTTCAAAGTAAAAAATAATGATTTTTTAATAAGTATATTGTGCAATATGTTAAATCAAGTGTGTATCAATCACTGTCATTTTATAAAAAGCGTGCAACATGTTTGATAACTAATATATATAATCTGGATTGTTGTGGCCACCAGATTCCAATGTAGTCTACCTGGAGGGTAACATGACCAGCCCCAGAACGGTTAAGCTGCAATGCAATGGCTAAAAGAGGCACAGAGCAATTTGATAATGGTTTAAACAACGATGTATGTGCTTACCTCCATTAAGTCACAGCACTAGTGGTTTTTCATCAGGACGAGTTGTAGCCTCAGAAAACCAATAAAAGAGTCTCTTCCATTCTTTTCATTCACGTTGACATAACCAGCGTAATACCGGAAGTCTACAGCTGGCTGGCCAGGCAAGTTAGTGACAATATCCTCATTTCCATACGAGTCCCTTTTCTTCCTACCTGACAATTGTGAGTTGCTAACTCCAGAAACAGGCTGCACTGGTATAGATGAAACAAAAGCCAAAGTGAGGAAAACTGCCACTTTCAACGTAAAGTCCATATGAATACAGAATAAAAAGTTAGGGAGATTGAACAAAGGAGGATGAACATTAAGAACAACAAAAAGTTATCCATTGATTTAATGGTATGATACTCATTTAATATTACATCATAATTATAACCTTACAATTATAGCATTGCCATATTGGAAATATCTTTGGGTAAACTACAGGAATAGTCACTCACCCTTATCATAACTTTTAACCTAGTCACTATCCTTTTAAGTTCGAAAATTTAGTCGCTTAATTATGATATAAATTGCTATCGTTGGTCACTAACAGTTTTTTTTTTTTTTTGAACTTTTGAACAACAAATCAGAACTTTAATTAATAAAATGCGTACAAGGGGTACTCAGCCCGTTATACGCTATTCAAGCATCCTTTACAAAATAAATCCTGTCAATCCGACCTATCCCCTAGTATTCATCTTTCCCCCACAGTTATCTTTCATGCATGCAACAGGGTTAATTAGCCAATCTGATAAAATGAAGGCATACCTATCTTTCTTTGTTTTAATCCATAAATAAGACCTCATTTGTATGAGCTCAA
>BPVZ01000051.1:214834-230425 GCA_020521535.1 Rubroshorea leprosula | reverse complement strand
ATATTACTTTACCCTATAATAATAGATATTTTTTATTTTATTTTTAAATTAAAAATTAAGAAATAAATTATATGTTTATTTATTTTATACTTCAAAATGAATAAAAAGAAAAAAATAATTAAAAAATAAATAATTAACATTGAGAAATAATTATAAAGTTAAAATTAAAAAAATATTTTTTTTCTCTTAAAATATAAAAAAATATTTATTATTCTAAAATAATTCTAAATAAATAATTTTTATTATTCTAGAATGTAGAAGTAAAGATTAATCTTCTCTGATATTTCCAAACAGAACCTACGAATTGGCTCGCAATTTTTTTTTTTTTTTAATAGTGTTATATGAATAATTTTTTTATCATATTTTTATACAACTTTCACATATTATTAAATAAATAAATGCATTCAATATTACAAATTTTACATAAATTAAAAAACTTAATTATTTTAATGACACGTGAGAGCATATCAAATTCATTTTCTTTTCTTTTTTCCACTTTTACACCGCTAGTAGAACTGTAGAAGAGAAAGGTGATCACACAGAACAGATGGATGTTACGAATAAAATTTTAAAAAAGAGAAAAATACACATACAAGTAATCTTGAAGGTAAACAATGCAATACTGGTCCGAGAGGACAAAAAAGAACAATGTATATCACACTAGCAAGCTACAATGAGAATCTCTATTAAACTAGTACTAGGGGAGAAAAACCCCGTAAGGACATCTTATCATATACAACTTTGGTAAAATGAATTTCCACCTAACCTGTTTACTTCCTATAAACTACCTTCCCCCAATCGTATACAACATGAATTGTGTGACGAACAAAATTTCTGATATTTTTCTGTGAAGTAAAAAGTGATGGTGCAAGTTCTTTCTTGACTATTAACATAATGTCAAAATTCGAAAAAGCCTTGTTTCCCAAACCACAGGGTTTCAGTAATGTGAGAATGAAATGAACCTATACATGGTTATTTTTTATTAGTGAAATGTTGTTGACTGAACCTCTACTTATTGCCCAGATGGGAGGAACTGGAGAAGGAATAATCTGAAGAGAAAAAAATTTGGGTTCGCATTGCCTCTCATCCCCAAAGATATGCCAAAGATAGCAGGAGATGAATCTGATTACCACCGGTTTATGAATGGATATTTTATGCCATAAACAAGTCCTCCAAGTCTTCCACAGTGAGGCGAGTCTGACGACCACCAGTTTCATCCTCTCCAAATGCAGAAGCAACCATCTTTCTCTTCTTTTGCTGCAAACAAAATGTAGGGGAAATTCAGAATAGAACACACAAGGGCATGCTCGTTAACAAATAAAACATAGAATATTAGGTTGGTATGAAGAAACCAATACACTTAAGATATTCACTCAAACCAATAATCCAATAAACTTGGGTTTGTTCAAGAGTAATGCTGTGGAAACAAAAGGCTCTAGATTATTCAAATTGTCTAACCTATCCTACATAAACAAATTTAATCTGGCCTCACACCATTGATTAAATACGAAAAATCGTTGGTGCAATGACGCTTCACTCTAAATAACAATGTTGATTAGAATGCATAAAGAATAAATAACAGCGGTAAAATCAAGCTACTAGTTCAGTCACCACTTGAACCAGACAATACATCCGAGTAATAATAGTTGGCAAATTATCTGACAAAGTAAGCACACACACCAGGCAACCCTAATACCGAATTAACAGATCAAGTTTACAAAGCTAATTATTAACAGCCAGGAACATGAACAATATCAAGCCATTTATCACAACATCTAAACTACATGTACCATCCATGTCTTCTTTTCTGAATTTTCAAAATAAAGAAAGTTAAACAATCAACTGATAGATACAAACAACAAAAGGGGTTACCTGAAGGGCTAAAATACGATCCTCAACTGTATCTTTCACGGTTAACCTTAAAACAGTAACAGGACGAGTCTGCCCAATACGATGTGCTCTATCAATTGCCTGATCTTCAGTTGTAGGGTTCCACCAAAGATCCAGCAAAAGAACACGACAAGCTGCAACCATGTTCAGCCCAAGGCTAGCCGCTTTCAGAGACATAATTATGACAGTCACCTACATGGTAAAGGGATATGGTTTAATAAGAAGTACTGGAATCACAATAAACACCACCAGAGTACCACACTGCCAAAATAATAGCATAAGTAGTTTAAAAAAATAAATAAATAAAAACAGAAGTTAATATTCCAACAAACCTCCGGTAGGGTGTTAAAATCCTTCACAGCTTTGTCTCTGGCAGCAACTGACATTGTTCCATCAAGTCTTCTATATTGAATAGAAGAACTTTTAAGACAAGCCTCAAACAAATCCAACATCCTTGTCCACTGAGAAAATACTATCGCTTTCTCTCCAATTATCTTGGGATCATCAGAAGATTTATCCACAACTACATTTTGTTTGTCAGGCAATCCATCCTGTGAATCCCCAGACTGAAGATGACAGTGGTTTTCAAAACAGCCACTAATTCTTGATGTATGACCTTGTGGTTTGGTTAATGATTGCAAGACCTCAAGGGCAGCCTTAATTTTGGAAGAAGCATGCAACTTACCATCAAAATAAGGCTTAAAAGACTCAACTTCAGAGGCAGAACTATTCTCCCCAGACTGCTCAGATAGAGAACTATTCAATGTGGCTTTTGAAAACACAGTAGCGATGCTAAGCCGAACTTTGCATTTAACAGTAGGGCACTGGCTGTCATCACCAGTAAGATGCTCAGAGATGCATTGGTAGCAGAAAACATGACCACAGACTGCAACAACAGCATCTTCTGGTGGATCCTACAGAATTACCAAAAAAGGATCAGAAACAAAAGATTATAAGTTCAATTATAAATCAACCCTACAAGCAAGGAGACATGTTAAGTGGCAAACTCTCAAATCAGTGAATTAAAAGGAAACCTATGGACACAAATGTAGTGTGAACCACACCTCTAACCATCTGGTTTTATATTGGATGTTTACAAACATTATTAACACTATTAAAAGGCAAAGAGTACTGAACTTCATCAATATGTCCAAAATAAGACCTCTAACATAAAGAAATGGAATAAAAAAGAGAGCAGAATGCTGACACTACGCCATAAACAATCCAGATAATATCCATCTACACTACAAATGTTACTAGCAAAGAACAGAAACTATGATCAATATGCCAAAAAGGAAGTAATTATTACGGCATCCCACGTACAATAAGCAGCTAACAAAATGCATTGAAACAAGGCAGAAAAAAAGAAAGAACAGAAAAAGAAAACCACATACATTACAGATACCACAGAGTGCCAGAGACGCTTCTAAACCACTGAGAAGAGATGTTAGCTTCTCACGAGGAAGCTTCTTCGCTGTTTCAGCTGAGGATCTCGATAAAGAGTTTGAATCGAAACCCTTGACAAGAAGAGGGTGATCGCAAGCTTGGCGAAGGCGCAAAAGCATTAGCAAAATATTAACGTAATTTTGTTTGACTGTCCCAGCAGCAGCATACTCCTATTATAAATTTGAAATTCAAAGAATTAGCAACAAAATTTATTGTCACAGAAATCATATGACCACAAGACTATTTAAAGTTTACCATTTAAACTACAGGGATAAAAAATGTAAAAGGTCTAACTAATCAACATCTGAAATTAATCTGTCAAAACCATACTTTAAACTGAGCACGAGACGCAATTTCTAATCTGGAGTAGAAATCCCGTTCTTCCTCTGTAAAATCCACCTTTCTCAGTTCTACCACTTTGGGAGGCAAAGTAATAATTGGTTCCCCATCAAGAATAGTTCCTAGCAAAAGAGGAAAAAAAAATCACAAGTGATCATCAGAGACTATTCTGCAACAAGTGAAATGCAACACACTAGAATAGAACCTTAAAGGTTGAACTGGACTGTAGTGAAGGATGAACATGTAATCAATGATAAATTGTAATAGTTCTCACCTTTGGTTCGACGCAGCATAATTGTCTTTAAGATAGTTTGTAGCTTCAAATACCCTCTTGCAGGATTCTTAGTAATTGGGGACTTTATTGCAGCCTGGAATGATTTGTAAGCAGACAAAGTGTCATATCTGAGAAATCTGAAGTAGCTATAAAGGTCATCAATTGCATTTTGAATAGGAGTCCCTGACAAACACCATCTACGCTTAGCACGAAGACCCCAACAGGCCCTAGCAACTTGAGTTCTGTGATTCTTAATGCTCTGTGCCTCATCCAGAATAACCCTAAACCATCCAACTTTTGCAAGTGGTCCAGAGACAGATTCAAGCAGTGAACCATCCCCTCGTTTCTGATGCTTCGTTCCCTTTTTATCATAAGTAGGTTTGAACTTCCTTTTTTTGCTTGATTTAAAAACTGAGGCTGGAAAACCATCACCATCTTCATAGCATTTCTCATCATCATCTTCATCAACAGAAGGCTGTTTTGGGACCTCCATGCTGACAATTGAATATGTTGTAAGGACAACATCATACTTGGCCAACTCAGAAGGATCCTTCGTACGATTGCTCCCATGATACACCAGGACAGAGAGATTAGCTTTGTTAGTTACCCTATTTTGCAACTCATCAGCCCATTGACGCAGTACACTTGTGGGACAGACCACAAGAGTTCCAGCAGCTGGCCTTCCCTTTGCTTGCCCCTCCAAAGGTAATGAGCTTCTTCTCAAACATCCACTGGATTTCACATGACAATTTCCAGATTCTTGGTTCATTCCTTCAATACCTGTAGCCTCATCATCATCAACCAAATTGACAGTTTCTGGCTCAACCTTTTTGACATTGTCAGGACATGCTTTGAGGGATGGAGGCCTCTCCTTAAGAATTAGTGCAATAGTTGAAATGGTTTTTCCCAATCCCTGCAAAAGAATATCATTAAAAACAATGTCCATTTTTCCCAATCCTGCAACAGAACATCATAAAAGACATTGTTCTAATGTTGTACTACCATATGCCTAGTAATATACAAAACTTGCCTGATCGTCTGCAAGAATTCCTCCTGAACAGAGCCCGTTAGCTGTCTCCTTCTGGATCATCCATGACAAAGCAATACGCTGTCCAGGACATAAGTCACAGATTAATTATAATTAAACCCAGAGACACAGAAAAATACATACAGACGGCTCACCACAACACAACACAAACACATAAAATGGCGTGTAAAACCACTTTCACTGTTTAAAAAACAATGGCATAATGATTTTTATTATTGGCAAACAGTTAGTCCCAAGCTATTTTAGAGGTTAGAACCCCTGAAGTTAACCCCAGAATTAAGGTAGGTCAGTAAGTACCAAGAGACCAGACCAGACATGGAAAGGTCAATATCACCCAACCCCAACCCGTAAAGATAAGTTTTGCAATCACTTGTATGATAACAACTTGTATAATATAAGTTTTCCACAGGCAGTTCACCCTTCATAAGCAACATGCACTGCTCAGGAAGCAAGTCTATACCTATTGCAAAAAATAAAGGGTTTCTTGCCTTTCAAAACAACTGTAAATAATTAAGAAGATTGAAAGAAGTTCAAAATGTAATGTCACGAAATCTGAGGGCAAGGGTGTGACAACCACACTAATACTCCAGAAAATTTATTGAATTTGACCAGATGTCAAAATTTTATCAACGTTATTTGTACTTGAAGTGCAATAATGCACATTTTGTGCAAACAGTGGAAACCAAATCAAACATTCTACACCAACAGAATCAAACAATATCTCTAGAAGCAGCTTCTTCACCACTTGTGGCTATCATTTTCATTGCCCCAACTCCCAAACACAGAACTTTGCAGAAACTCAACTTTCTGAAAATGAAATGCCAAAAAAAGAATAAATTAAATGGATAGAATAGCCAACCTGATGTCTCAGGAGAGGTACTGCCAGTACACCATCTGGTGGACTAGCTTCTGACTTTGGTTGAGAAAGGTCCTGTGATGCAAGAATGTTAAGCCATCAACAAGCCAGATTCTTAATTTCAAGAAAGTTACATCCATAAACACTACAAGTGGAATTGTTGGCAACAAAGCTCTAATACTAAGCATCAAAGTCAATACAGGAAAACTAGATAAAACTTCCAGTGCAAATTCAATATTCCAAGAGGCAACAGTAAAGGCGGTATTAACTTTAAGGTCTTTATGAACAGGTTGCAATTTTGGAAACAAGCCTGGCTGTAGAGTATACCACGCAATTAAGTTCACATGTGCATATTGTAAAGCACCACTTATTAAACATTTTTAAAAAAGACCTGTTTCAGGCTATTTGCTACAGCAAGATCAATTGCTAAATTCACAAAAATGTCCAAGGAAAATCAAAAACCAACTACAAATCAAGTTCACATTTACTGATTTACACCTGTATTCCAATTCTAAAAAACTCAGATCAATACATCAACCCAACAGCATCCAGTTTAACTACGTTACAGCACCATGGAGTATGAATTCAAAACAGAAAAAACTAAGGTGAAAAAGAGCACATGTATAATGACATTATGTTTCCAATCCATAATTGCCAAAAGAAGGAACAATAAAATAATAAACAGAAGCACTAACCTGAATTGCACACCTAAAAATTGCCTTTGGCCCAGAACTTACAGAATGTTGCAAAGTAGTGCGCTTTTTTCCAGGCAATGTAGATTGATTTGAGGAGGCAGGTTGACTGAAGTCTTCAAGAATATATAAATCAGGGCCATCATCTTCATGGGATCTGCAATCTGATAAACTGCTATGAATTGATTCTGGACTCACTTTTGAAGGATCCATGACCACCTGATTCATCAATTTACTCTCCTTTCCCTCATTAATGTAACCTAACTGCATCATCTCACTAGAAGTAAATCTACAAGTGCTGGAAAAACCTTTCTCTAAGGTAGTTAAATTCAAAGGTCCACCACAGCTGGAAGAGAGACTATCAGGAATCATTTTTGCAAGATCCACGCTCATCTGATTTATCAATGTATGAGTGCCAGGAAGACCTATCTCCAAGGAAGTTAAATTCAGATACTCACCGCTGCTGGAAGAGAGACTACTGCAATTCCCAACAATAGGATCTTGATAAGGATAAACCCTCTTAGAGTCGGACAAAATATCATTTTTCTCATCCTTGCCATTAATAAAAGGTGAAATGCTGAATAAAGATTGCTTTGAATCTCCATTGACAGAACAAATATCACCAGTCCTGTTAGTAGACTCTCTACAATCAACCTCATCCAAATGGTTCTTGCTTAAAATGCAGGACTGGGTATGATGAAATGGCTGCACCAATCCTTTGTCATCAACAAGGAGATTATCATAATCATCAAAGAAATTTCCAGAAACCAGTGAGACATGATTGCTACCTTCACATTCTGAATGTCGTCCCTTTACATCACACAAATCAAACATTGGAGCCTCAAGTGAAGACCCAACAGGAAGGGCCAAGTAAGAGTCATTAATGCCATCAATAATATCAGAACCATGACAAAAAGTTGAATCAGTATAATCAGAAATTTCTGGGGCATTAAAGACACTAAAGGTACCAGCTTTTACATCTGCAGCCTCCACTACAGTGGAATCCAAACCATCTGCAATATTTAAGAAAGATAAATTAGCTATTCACTATAAATTTTGGGCACAGAATGGAGCATTCATGCAACAGAACCATACAAAAGCAGTGGCGTACCTCTGGATTCAAGATTCTCTGCCACATGCAAGAACTGACTTTCAGTTCCACTCCCCGGGGTATCAAAGTTAGAATTACCAGAGTGATCCAAGAAGGGCTTGAAATCTCCTTCAGCAAAACTGTATGCTCTATAACTGGGCATGCCATGGAAAGTCCCTTGATTCACTGGAAGCCAGTGATCTAAACTCACAGAGGAATTATGAACAGGAGGCCCATTCTGTGCAGAGTCTTCCAATTTCTCATGATAATCAACTGAACCACCCACAGGCGTTGGCCTAGCATCTAAAACTTCTGAATGAAATTCCCCTTCCATCTCCTGAAACTCTATAGAACAAAGCAAGAAAAAGACAATCAATGGAAAGCCATTTCTAAGAAGTATTACAGAGAACTCTAAATCAGCATCCCAAGGAGGCAACTGGCATCAATATTTCAAGAAAGAAAAAAAAAATGGGTTTGAAAAGTTCAATTACCACTATTAAACTGGAAAGAGTCAGGAGATGAATCATCGATTGGAGATTTTCTAACTGATGAATCTTCATCTTGATTAATCTGCAATTAGACACAGACAAATTAAGTCAACAACTAGAGCATTTCTGCACCATAATTCCAACAGAACACTGAACCAGCCCAGATAACAGTAAGAATTCATGGATATAACACCGAAATCCACATTCCAAACCCTAAAATTACTCTATTTTGAGCAGAAAACACTACCTGCATAGGATCAGCCTTCTCATCAAGCATGTCGCACAACTCTCCAAGATCGATATGGTCATCGCCACCGTCAGCGCCATCGAACTCCCAACCAAGGAACCGCAAATTATGATCATCCTCTTCCATCATCATCAACATCACCAAAACCAAAAACAATTAAAAAAAACTAAAACCTAGTTCTCTGAAACCCTAACCGAACACTTCCACAAACAAACACGAAACCCAAATCCTGGACGGCAATAACAAGAATCACATCGCCGAGGTGAGCACGGAGAATTTAGAGTGGGATGGAAGAATGGGAGAAGGTTCGGAGAAAGTCCGGAATTCGGGGGGTAAATATAGAAAGAGTAGGAGAAACGTGAATCGTGAAGAATGGGTTAGAGAAAAAGGATTGGTTCTGGAACTTTTTTGGTGTCTGCTGCGTGTGCGTTATGGACTTTTTCTCTGCTTTATTATTATTCTTTTCAGAATCAAACACCTAAATTTTCAGAGGAAGAAAAGTTTGGTTTTAGTTAAATAAAATCATGAGTTCAGTGATGAAAAAATAAATATTAAAAATGCTTTTTATAGAACTTGATTTTAATATAATCATTAAATATTAAAAAAAAGTTAATACGAAAATTATTCCTTTCATTCTTTTTTTTTTTACTAGTACTATATGTTTTTTTGGGGGAGTTGGTCTGATTCTTCGGTTCGGAGGGAGGGAAATTGAGGGGAAGACAGACAGACAGGCGATGGTGGTCATTCTAGGTAGTTTCTTTCCTTTTTCTCTGAATGTTAGGTTAGGTCGTATCCATTTTATATTTGGAGCTGTCAGGTTTGCTTTGTACTTAGTTGTAAAAGTTTGGGCAATGGATAATGTAATTATTCTAAACAACTGTGTAATCACGCATTGATTTTGTCACCTAGATTCCTAAGCAAGTCGCTTATTAATTACTTGTACTCAGCTTTTTTGTGGTAGTTTTTTTTTTATTTAATTGTGGTTTTTTTTTTAATAAGTTGTCAAGGACGGCTTTTATGAAAGAGAAAGAATACACCTTAAACTGACAATTTATCAGTTGACTTGAAAGATTAGGTGTATTTAATTGTGCTTTAATTTATTGTAAATTTGTACTTAAAATAAAAGTTAATTTTTAATTTATTAATATTATGATTAAATTTATTTATATGACACTTTTATTAATTAGCATTGATTTTTATATTTCTTTGTAAAAATTTTATGACAAAAAAATGTTGTATAAGTTAGAAAATCCCATTTTAAAAATACTTTCATAGGTAGATGTTTACCGGACATGGATTGAGAGTAGGAATTGTTGACTCGTTTAGTGGTACGAGTAAGGTTTTGTGGGAGTAGGTTTTGAAACTCTATTTAGCCTTACTGTGATTTCTACGTGAATCTTATGGTTGTTTTTTGAAATAAAAATAAAAGTTATAGTATTTTCAAATTTGGGATTGCGGAAAGTTAGGCAGACAGTTACGACTTTTTGTTTTTTGGTCAAAATTTATCAACATTGTTGTTTAACATGGATGGGCAAATTTTTTTTAGATGTTAACAATTAAACTACTAAATAACATTGTAAGAATTTGACTGTTATCAATACAAATTTTTTGAAACAAAAATCTATAGGATATGTTTGGTTTATGAGTGCATGTTTGGTTTATGAGTGCAGAGAAGAGAGAATTTCTCTAACTAGTTACCAAATAAATTAGAAGCGAAGAAAGAGAAGATATTTATTTTAATTTCTTTATTTATCTAAATAAAGGGAACGGATATTTGTTTCTCTTAAACTAAATCTATCTATAATAGTCATAATAAATATGAAGGTGAAAATTAGGTTGAGAATTGGGATTTTGAAGGGTAATCTAAAAAGGTATTTACTTACAATGTAAATAATGATGATGATAAGTAATCAAATAATTGGGATTTAGAAGGGAAATCTATTAAGTTTTTTTTTTTCAAATTTAATCTTTAATTGATGCTAATTTTTAAAAACAAAAAACTATAATAATCATAAATATGGAGATGAAAATTAGGTTGAGAGTTGGGATTTAGAAAGGTAATCTAAAAAAGTAGTTATACTTACCGTGTAAGCATATAATGATAAAAGCAATGTGGTGAAGGTGCCGGCATTTGTCTTATACTAGGAGTTTTTGGTCGGCACGAAGATTTGAAAAGGCCCAAACCGAAAAAGAAAAGGAAAAAGAGGGGAATTCAGAAATCAATTTGGCCCAAATATGAAATCGGGCTCTCACCTGAGGTTTCGGTCCAGCAACCAAACCGGTTTCATACCCAAGAACCAAAAACCCGAGAACTGTCAAGGAAGAAGATTTCCTTAAGGCAAAACCCCTCTTAAGCCTTCAAACTTATCCCAAATTAATATGTAAGCCCCTAAACTAAAACCAGTGCAACATAAGCCCTTAAACCCTTTGCAAATTAGTATATTTGGGTTAACTTGTAAGAGTCTTTACTTTTTTTATACTATTCATGAGTGATAAATTTAAATTTTTATTAAAGGAAAATTTTAAAAGTTGCTTTTAAAGATAAGAAAAAATGAGTAAAAAAAATTTTATGAAAAATTTAGATTTTAAACTTTTAAGTTTTTACTATTTGAGATCTTTTTAAAATTAAAAAAAGTTTAAAAATATAAATTTTCAAGAGGGAAATTTAAACTTATAAAATATAAACAATATCAAAAAACTAAAGCACTTGACAACTGACCCAAACATGCTCTAAACTCTAAACTCTAAACTCCTTTCAAAGATAGCAAATAATTAATCATCATCAACAACGGCCCAAAGCATGTGACCTTACACCATCTATTATTTTCCTTTACCTGGTCTTATCATTTCATATAAATGTTAATGTAAATCAAAGAACTCTTTGAATAATAAAAATTCTACCAAAATGGCCTACATATTCCCTCTTTTTTTTTTCTTAGGGTTCTTAAATCATGTGGACATTTTGACAAGATTTTTACCACCTAAAGAATACTTTGATTCACATTTGTATCCATGTAAGAAAGTGGGATAAAGTCACATATATTAGGAGTTAATATATATATATATATATATATTTTATCTTGGTTGCATAATATAAGACAATTATCTCACATCCCTTATTTCATTCTATTCACATATCATGTGACTCAAATTTAAGATCTCTTATTTTTAGTAAAAAGAAACAACCACTAAATTATTTAAGTCGTTCACTATTAAGTGTCATTAATGATAATTGATTTGCATGGTTTGAGGGCTTATTTGTATCGTGTTTATTTTAGGGGCTGACATGTTAATTTGAGATAAGTCCGGGGATTAAGAGTGCCGTTTTGCCTTTTCTCTAGAGAAGGAAGAGATCGAGCAGGCAGGAACTTCCTTGATAACCCCATGAAAATTCCCACTATGAAGTTTCGACATTGATTTCCGTTACTAAATCTGCCACTAATTTTCCAAGGTAATTTCTTCAACCCAATGAAAATGAGAAATTCAAGCTCTGTTATGGTACGGTAATGAAGTTCCCATCAAAATTAGGGTTTTGGACTCTCTTTTGGTGACCATTGAACTGAAAGTTCAGATCTTTCGGATGTGGGAGTTTCAAATTTGGAGAATCTGATTTGTTAGTATTTGTTTTTTTTGTAGGAATTGTCCAGGTTAAATTGGGTGTCAAATGGGAGTTGAGGTGGAGCACTGATGTCAATGTTCTGGATTGTGATTCGTCAACTAGCAGAGACTGGAGAAGCAATGGTAATTGTTTTTATCTTGAAATGTTATTTGTTTTAGAGATTTTAGTTTTGACTTAGTTTAGAGGGGAAATGATTATCCTTTTAGGCATACTTAGGTTCGTTCGTTGTTTCATTTCATTCTACATTTTGTGTGTTGTTAACAATAGAGGGTTCTGTATATTGTGAACTGTGAAGGATAATCATAATATTCAGCATCAGACTCAAACATTGTTATTGCCTTTTCCCTTGTTAAAATCTTAGGTTTACAATTTACTTCCTTGCCTGTTTCTCACAACTGAATAGTTCATCTAGGAGTTGGTTCTCCTTTTGCATACAAAGCAATTATCCATTTTTACACTTCCTTGATGCTCTTGGATATTATTTTGAAAAGTTAGATCTCCAGGCATGGCCGTGTGTGTGTTTTGATTATTTATTTGCAGGCTACGTCAAAGAAAGTTATTACAAGGGAAGAGTGGGAAAAGAAGCTCAATGATGTACAAATCAGGAAAGAAGACATGAATAAATTGGTGATGAATTTTCTGGTCACTGAGGGTTATGTTGAGGCTGCTGAAAAATTCCGTATGGAATCTGGAACTGAACGTATCCTTTTGAAATGTTGTTTCATCTTGATCTCTTGTCTAATGTTATTTCGACATTGTTGATATTGTGATATTGTTTTCTTTCAAATGTTTTTCCTTGTGGACAATAGCAGATATAGATCTTGCGACAATCACTGACCGCATGGCTGTTAAAAATGCTGTACAGTGTGGAAATGTTGAAGATGCAATCGAGAAAGTTAATGATTTAAATCCTGAGGTAGAATACTTTATTACAGCCAGTACTGCATCCAATGACCATAAAAAGTGCTACATCCAATAGATAATTCAAGTGATGTTATACTGACCATGCTTTGGTGAGGGTTTGTTTATTTATTCGTTCCTTTTTACTATATTCATTACTTTCTAGCTTCAGTAAACACCACTATTGGCATTAACTTTGAACTTCATAGTGTTTTGGGAAGAGTCATGCATGGTGCTTGTTTTTGTAGTTGTCTTAATATATGGACTTGATTACATGGAAAACTTCTGACAATGGTGAACTGTGTGATATTTGATCACATTGCAGGATTGCATATTGTGTTAATTGTTAGGCTGCTCGAATGCTTGATTTCACTTTGCTTTAGGACAATGGAATCCTCCATTCTTTATGGGATGATCACCACATTGACATAAGCAACATATATTTCATACCCATTGTTTTTAGATGCAAATTTCAAGTGTTTGAATTTATCTTTTTCCCAAGTGCAGATACTGGATACAAATCCCCAACTCTTTTTCCATCTGCAACAACAGAGGTTGATAGAGTTAATTCGGAATGGCAAGGTAGAAGAAGCCTTGGAGTTTGCTCAGGAGGAACTGGCACCTAGGGGAGAAGAAAATGTAAGTACCAGTTCATCATACCTTTGTTATGAGCTTTTTTAGCATAATCAATTTTTTTCACCGTTGTCTATCATTAAAGCATTTTCTGCCAAAACTTTGTTCTAAGATAAGTGTTTGCTGCAGCAAAGCTTTTTAGAAGAGTTGGAGAGGACTGTTGCTCTTCTGGCTTTTGAAGATGTCTCCAACTGTCCTGTTGGAGAGCTTCTAGACATGTCACAGCGCCTTAAGACCGCAAGTGAGGTGAATGCAGCCATTCTTACGAGCCAGAGTCATGAAAAAGGTTTGTCTTTCTTTTGTGTTGTTGGTTTTATATACATTATTGGGTTGAACGTACAGTTTGAAGGCATTCAGCTCACTGCTAGTTCCCTAATACCTTTTCAATTGCACCTATACCCACTTACTCCCTTCTGGAATACCCAGAATACCTCATTAATCAACCAAAAAAACACACAAGGTTCTGCTATGATTGCCTCATTACATCACACCAATTTGTTGGTTTTTCTTTTGTCAATTTTGAAGGTTTTGACGATTTTATTTGATACTTGTGACCATTCTTTCATTCCATCTCCAAGAATTAACTGACCTTTTCTGAATGTTTTACCGGAAAGCAGACCCAAAGCTTCCAAGCTTGCTAAAGATGCTGATATGGGCTCAGAATCAACTCGATGAAAAAGCTGCTTATCCTCGCATAAATGATTTGTCTAATGCCACCCTTGAAGATCCTGCAATATGAAAGTTACATCCTGTGGAGAAATCAGGTTCCTGACATTGAACAGAGAGCCAAATGGGATGGATTGATCGTGCATGTGTGCTCTTATCACGGTGACTTTAGCTAGGAATTCGTTGGATGTCATTTGTTAAGATTTGATTCCTGTCACATTTTGTTCATAGAATTTAGCAGCATTTGGTTGGTTTTAGTTTCTTCTTAGAAGAATTCGAGTGGCCTCAAGCTATTGTATAATTATTTCTGTTTATGCTGTTGGAAATTCAATTGACAACAGAAAAACCAAAAAAAAAAAAAAAAAAAAGGCTGAGAGAAGTAAAATCTGTGCATTTATTGTTATGTGTACTGCAACTCCCTTCATTGATTATGTCCCAACTTAGCAATTAATTACTCAAGGTCCCTTATGTTGTTACAGTATTTCTGCATGGGAGACGAAGTAAATATTCAATTTACTGTTGTGTACCTGTGGTGCAAATCTAGCTCTACTGAAAGATTAAAAGACAGCTCTTTTCTAATTATGGAAAGTTGAAGACAGTATTTACAGTAGTAGAAATTTTCAAAATTAAACACAGAAAATAACATCAAAACATTGAAAATGAAAAATTATCTAGGAGAGAAATTCTTGCTCTCCTCACTTCCCAAACTACCATGTCTACCGAGTGAAAACCAGAACCAGAAAGGAGCTACCTTGATGACTTGATCCACCCTCTTCAGAACAAAGAACATAAACACAGATGGTAGTAGTAGTAGCAGTAGTGCTCTTGCTAAGATCTGCAGAACAATCCAAAAATCCACCACCATGTTTGATTGGACTTCCATTTCCCCCTCCAACACCCATATGGCAACAACCATCATCAAAATTCAGAGCATAACTGGAAGGATCATACTGAAACTTCAACTGCTTTCTCCCTCCACTCTTCTTCACAGCCTTCTTCACTGCAGCCTTCACTCTCCAAAACAAGCTCCTCCATTGGATCTTCCCACACTTCCCCACAAACCCCATTTCCCCTCCTCTCAAATTCCTCCAACAAAACCCAAAACACCAAGAAAAAACAGAGTAAAGGTGAAGAAACAGAATGGGGTATGTAAAGAAATGACTCAGTGGGTATGAAAGAATGAAGACAGAAAAAGGTAAGAAAAAATGCAATCTTCTTTTCTGTGTCTTGTTCTAAAGAAAAGTCGTGCAGCGCAGAGAGACAGAGCAGTGATGAGGCTTCTGGTTGGGAGTACGTTGGGATGCTAAAATTCCACCCAAAGTGAGGAAAGAGGAATGCAGTGGGCAGAGAGCCCCCTCCGTCGTAGTATCGCCATCTGGGACGTTGCCTTTATGTAGCAGAAA
>BPVZ01000051.1:155698-172651 GCA_020521535.1 Rubroshorea leprosula | reverse complement strand
GTACTTAATTAGTAATAAATATAAAATTTTATCAAACCAAGCCTTTGGACCCATAATTGCCCAATGTTAAAAAAAAATTAAATATATATAAAATTTTATCAATAAATTATTATATCTTTTTTTATTAAACAAAAGGAACTAGACCTACTAACAATAATAGGACGGAGTAATTTTTTAATTTTACTCTTATCTTTAAATAAATAAAAATGCATTAGGATTTTTTTCACTTAATTATAAGAAAGGGTTAAAATGTAAATATAAATCTTCATTATTGTAGTAAATAAATTTTTTTGATAATTATAAATGGATAAGGTGAGACAACTAAACCTAGAGGGAATAAGATTTTTTCTTTAATTATAAATAAGGGTAGAATTGAAAAGATAAGTACTAATTATTATAATAAATAAATTTCTTAATAATCATAAAATGAAACAACTAAATTTAATTAAAAAAATAATACATATTTATAATTTTGTTACCTATTAACTAACAATCACAATTATAAAATATTTCTAACCAACTATACTAATCTGAGGAAATATTTTAAAATATAAAAAAGTTGTGGAGCTTTAACACTTTTGGCAGTAAGCATTGCCCTCGTTATTACTCCTCCTTTTTTTTTTTTTTTTTTTTTTTTTATGGATCTTTTTCTTTTTCCTTTTGATTCGTTCTTTCACACGTAATCTCTTATTCTAATATTATTATTAATTGTGAAATTTTAGGTTATTCGCCTTTCGTTAATTTCACTATCTTTTCCTATTTACTATAGATTTATTAATATTTGACGAGAAGAGTATTTTTTTTTTAGTCTCAATTTTATGATCTAAACTGTATTATATTATAAAATAAAAATTAAAAAATAAGATGAACCTTTAAGTAGATTTACTATTTATTTAATGATAACTATTATATAATTTAATATAATTTAAACTTTACAATGCTTTTTTTCATTTATATGCTAAGTGAACTTTTGTTGCATATGATTGTATACTCAAATTTCTTAAAAGGGCACATTTTATATTTTTTTTAACATTAGAGGTGAGACTCAAATTTTATATCCCAAACCTTTTTTTTTATTTTTTTGTGATATGAGTTACATAATAAAAGATAATCATCTATCATTTTTTATCTTATTCATCCGCATGTCATGTAATTCAAACTCAAAATCTCTTATTTTTAACAAAAGAATATAACTATTAAATTATTTAAATCATTAGTTATATCTCAAACTTTAAAATGAAAAATTCTTAATAAGAAGATAGTGGTCACTTAAGTCACAAGACATTCTCATGCACATTTTAATTTTTTAACTTCCCTTAAACATGAAATTTTAATAAATATAGTAATAATTATATTTTTGTAAATTTTAATAATTTATTCTACCACAATCTAACCATAAAAGACGCAACAAGTAAAGTGGACAGAAACACTGTTGTTATCATGATTATGATTTTCATTTTTTCCAATTTTTAGTAATATTTATTGCTGTAAGAGTGTAACTCGTCGGCGATCCAGAAGGGGAAGGCAACAACTGATCCTCATGCAAAAAAGCGAAAGCAAAAGCTAAACCCCCGCCCCCTTAAAAACCTGGCGTTTCTTACACTTCTTCTGCTCTTCCTCACACACTGAACCACTTTTCCGTCTCTTCTTCTTCTTCTTCTTCTTCTTCTCTCTCATATTCCAGCCTGCGATCCGAGTCCGCCGGCAGCTGTTTCCGGTGTGGCGGAGCTTCCAATACTCTTACACCAGCTTCCGCCTTCATCAGTCGCCTAGACTGTAGAGGTCTTCCATGCCTTGTCTTGATTCTTTGATTTTTTTTGTTTTTGATGCTTCTGTAACTATGGAGGATCGAGATCCGAATTTTTTTGTACGGGAATACTGTTACTTAATCTTTTGCTTCATTTCTTCATTCCTCCTTTGGTTGTTTTTATTTTTATTTTTATTTTTTAATTTTGCTCTGTTAATCCATGATGAGATTAGTAAATAATCGCTGTCTTAGATCTAACGAATGGTCAAAGGAACGGTTTCCTGTTTTACTTTACTTTCGTGTTCTCTAGATGATCCTCTAATTTTGGTGGCAGAGCATTTGTTAGGAGATAATAATCTGCTCGTTAAATGTGTTTTCTGCACTCTGATCTCAAGTGTCGGGGCTGGGGAATGTGAATTTCGTTTTTGTGTTCTGCTTTCTGATTTTTATTGTTGGGAATGTGAATTTCGTTGTGAGATTGTTTGGCCTCCTACATACTCATCATGCACAAGCTTGAACTTTTAATTTGCTTTTAAAAACTGAGTAAGATTGAAATTTCAATCTCTTTATGGTTTTGGTTTGTGAGCTAAGGAATAATGGTTTTAGCCTTTCATTTGGTCAAGAAGCTTGTATTCTTCTAACACGAAGTTCTTGTTTGAATGTAATTTGCAGTTTGCTATGAGGATAACAACAATCATTATATAAAACATATAAAAGTATTTCAACCCTTGGTTGTCAATGAAGGTGCTTAAATCATGGAGAGCCTTGGTGAAAAAAAGGAGTGCAATCTTTGACTGGGTATGCCGTTCTCATTAATTTCTGTTTTTAGGCACTTGGAAGATATAGGTTTCTTAGGGAATCTGTTGTATTCTGACGTATGATTTTTAAATCGTCAAATTGAATAATGGTGTGCAGGGGAAATGTGGATTAAAGATGAAGCAGCTTCCATTTATGGGTGTTATTTGTACAGTAATGCTGTTCATCGTGTATAGAACCACAAATTATCAGTACCTTGAGACACAGGCATGTCAAACCATTGATTTCTAGATTTCTGGTTGTGATTTTTGATTGTTAGGTTCCTCTTTAATTATTTGGGAGTCATCTGATTCTTTGTTTCTTTCTTTTCCAATGCTTCTTTCCTCCTATTTTTAGTTGGAAGCAAGATTGAACCCTTTTCACACGGTAAAGGTAAATGTCTTAAAACTAGCTTTTGTTGCTTCAGCTTGTAGGAATGATAATTACAGTCTTGGTTGCTGCTATAGACTATGTTCAATCTTTGAGATCTTCTTGCAGACATATGATATTAGCACAGATTAAGTTTAGGCATCTAATTGATATTATTCTCCTGAGTTGCTTCTTATATTCTTTTCTAGGAAATTCGAGTAGCTTCTTCAAAGTTAAAAAATTTGCCTCTTGGCATCATTGAAGCTCGTTCAGATTTGGAACTGAAACCTCTATGGTTGACAAGTAGTTCAAGGTCAAAGGTAAGAGTCTAACTTTGGGGTATAATGGCATAAATCTACGGCCTGCTTTCTGATTAGAGCAACCTATTCAGTCTCTGTGTGGGTTTTGGGGGCTGGTGGTAAATCTGTCTATGTTTTATATATTGTTTGCTGATCAGGCCTATATTGTTTTCCCTCTGAATTTCTATTATTTGATTGGTGGTAATGCTATTGTACCTTACATTTGTTGGATATCATATTACAGGTTAATGTTTCCAGCAATCATAACCTTCTGGCAATGCCAGTTGGTATTAAGCAAAAGGAAAATGTTGATGCTATTGTGCAGAAGGTAATATATTTTGTCCTGTGTTTTCAAATGTCACCATTTGACATTCTTTGCCTAATTTCATTGAATTCAGTTTCTTCTAGAGAACTTTACTGTTATCCTGTTCCATTATGATGGCAATATGAATGGATGGTGGGATCTTGACTGGAGTGACAAAGCCATACACATAATAGCTCAAAATCAAACTAAGTGGTAAGTTGGCATCTTGTATTAAAATTCTTTTATATGAAATTTTGTGATATATTTGGGCAGATATGCATGGTTTTACCAAACTGTAAATGTTGTATTTTCTTCTGATGATTCAAGAGCTGACAGGCTAAGCTTTGCGTATTGCTTGGATTAATACCTTAATTCATTAACTTGCCCAGGCAATATGATTCCAAGCTAATATGATAGTCAGAAAAAAGAAAAAACCATAGGATATAACCTCCTTATTTTCTTTGAATTGAGAATTGTATGCACATGTGTGAATGCACACATATTAAGTCTATGATTTAGGTATGATGAGAAGCACATTATATATATATATATATACACACACATATTGATTTTCTCCTGTTTTGTAGGTGGTTTGCAAAACGCTTTTTGCATCCAGATGTTGTGTCTATTTACGACTACATATTTCTCTGGGATGAAGATTTGGGGGTGAAGAATTTTCATCCAGGAAGGTATGTTTGTCAAATTTTTTGCGAGACCTTATATTTCCTGTAATGATCAAATACTTCTGTGTCATTACAAGGCTTCTAATTGTGCTTTATAAGGCTTGTTAACTACAAAGAGACACTTTTATTAATTGTTAGATTTTCCAGGTATCTTCAAATTGTGAAGTCAGAAGGACTGGAGATATCCCAGCCAGCTTTAGATCCAAATTCAACAGAAATACATCACAGAATTACTATCCGTGCCAGAACAAAGAAGTTTCATAGGTGAATGAGCTGATCTTCAGACTTTTGATAAAATTTGTATTCATTAATATCTATATACTAATGTTAAATATGTTTTATCAAATGCAGAAGAGTCTTTGATCTCAGAGGCCATACCAAGTGTACAAATTCAAGTGAAGGGCCACCATGCGCTGGGTGAGTTAATTTAGTGATACGTGGACATGAACAGTGTCTTACTGTTTTGTACAGACAAATCATAGGTTTTATCTCAAGATGGCATAGGCTGAAAGGAGCCACTACCTTACCACTTAAGCTACCCCATGGGGTTAATATTTTCTATTTTTATTAAATGAGCAATCTAAATGTCTATTATTATAATACTCAACAACAACATATGGCATCTAACTTGTATTGCCTTCTGTGTCTGCGGGCAGACAAAACTTTCAGATTATCCACTATACATTAGTGATTATAACGAATACATTTCTTGAAGGATAATTCGTATTGTTATTTTATGGATACAATACTAATTTGGTTTGTTTCTATTACTGATTTAGATTTGTTGAGGGCATGGCTCCGGTGTTTTCAAGATCTGCCTGGTACTGTGCTTGGCATCTTATACAGGTAATCTTGTCCATGGCTTGCATGTATTTTAAATATTCTCATGTCTCATTTCATCATATCCATTGTTTCTGGGATTAATATGCATGTGATATGGTGTTTGTCTGTGTGGATTTACCTTACTCATTGAGAACTAATCAACTAAAGCAAGTGCAAATAGATAGTTAAAATGAAGGAACTCAAGGAAGCATAAAATAATGAACGAGATCATATATCTTTATTATCCATTTCAGTATTAAAAATCTGAGGGTTCAGTCTCATTTTGAACTTATCTACTCATCAAAAGAGCTACTCTTCATTTCTTCATTAATTTCTGCATTTACAAGGCTTCAGATAACAGCCGCCTTAGTTCTGCTTCTGCATGGACACAAAGGCATACGTAAATACATATTATATTATTATTGTATTATATTCATAATTTCATTTACATATGAACAAACACACAAAAGACCTGTAAATCTTGTATGTACATATTTCTGCATCTTCATCACATTCACAACTTTCTTGTTTAATTTAATAGGTTCAGAACAAAGCATCTGGTTCTTATTAATATTATTTTCATTTTCAGAATGATCTTGTTCATGGATGGGGAATGGATATGAAGCTTGGTTATTGTGCACAGGTGACTTAGTGACTCATTTAATTTATTGCCAGGGCTCGGCAAAAATGCATGGAAGTCATTCTCACATTGTCATTTTATGTTTGCAATACTAGTAATGGAAAATAAATACATTTGATGTAGCCCTGAACTTATTAAATTTATTCTTTTTATAACATGCTTTTAATTTTCATTTGTGAACTATGTAGAAGTTCCTAGCGTGCCGCAAAGAAGTTTAACATTCTTGGACAAATATTTTGTTGTACAGGGTGATCGCACAAGGAATGTAGGAGTGGTTGATAGCGAATATGTGGTCCATCAAGGCATACAAACTCTAGGGGGTGCTGGAACCCAAACAACAAAGGTTGTCTCTAGCTTCTTCCTATTTTCTCCGTGTGTGATTTAACTTGTTTTCTACATATTCTAATTCTATTGACCATTTTCTGCTCCTATTTGGTATCGTGGCAATCACATAACTTCCATGCCTTAACCTCAACCAGTCGGCTGGTATATTGTGCTACATGACTTTCTATAGTGAACTTGTCAAAGTAGTGTCTTGCAGGATTGCTTTTAGATATGCTTTTCTTAATTCCTCCTAGTTTGTAGCTTTCAGTTGTTGGTAGACTTTGGCATATGTGGTCATCAACATCTCTTTTTTTTTTTTTCTTTTTTCTTGATCTATTAAATCCTGATCCTTTACAAAGTGATATAAGTTTCCAGATTCATCCAGGCATTGATGATGCTCAAACTTTTCTTGTTCTTCTGCTGAAACTCTAGTTATTCTGTTTCACTTATAATTTTCATTCTGACATTCAGAGTGAGGTACAGAAACATAGACCTTCACATGGCGATTCACGAACCGAGGTTAGCTATGATTCCCTAATTTACTATAATCTCTAGTCAGTAGTTCACATTTTGCTATTTCAATGTCCACAAACTATCTGCATTGCTAAAAAATGGTTCATGTGGAATTATGATCTCTCATGAAGTCATGACCTGCAGATTCGGAGGCAGTCCACTTGGGAACTTCAAGTCTTCAAAGAGCGCTGGAATCGTGCTGTCGCAGAGGACAAGAACTGGGTAGATCCGTTTGTAAGATACCAAAGGCGCAGAAAACCAAGATGGCACCAACATTAAATCAATGTTTTAGTTCAGCTTCACCTATTGGCCATTTTAGTACCGTTCAAAAAAATAGTTCAGCTCCACCCACACAAGGATACACTAGTCTCTTTCTATACATGTAATTTAGTTCACGTAGCCTTTGCTTGTATACTCGTAATTATTTCATTTATTTGAATATTCATATTTTTGTTCTCATGGTCAAAATTCCCCCTCCCCCTTTCTCCCTCGTTTCCATTTTCTTGTTTGACTTGAAATTGATTAGCTTTGGGATTATCCTTTGATTTAAAGCCAATAACGAAGGAGCACAAGAAAATGACCTTTTTTTTTTCTCACAAATTAAATTTAAAAAATGATGAGTAATTTAAATTATATTAAATTGTATAAAAAAGTTTATTGAATTGAAGTGATGT
Organism: Rubroshorea leprosula; assembly: GCA_020521535.1. Classification (NCBI taxonomy): domain Eukaryota; kingdom Viridiplantae; phylum Streptophyta; class Magnoliopsida; order Malvales; family Dipterocarpaceae; genus Rubroshorea; species Rubroshorea leprosula. Next base: position 165,481 of record BPVZ01000051.1, on the reverse strand, counting down.
TTTAATGTTGAAATCAACGATTTAAATAATTTAATGGTTTTTTTTTGTTGAAAATAAAAGATTTTGAATTTGAATCGCATGGTATGCGAGTGGAATAAGATAAAGATGAGAGATATTATCTCTATTGTAAGAAAAAAAAAAAAGAGTATTTTGAAGTTAGTACGGTAAATTGAAAACTCAAATAATTAATTAGTATCCAATTATTCGTTGTATTAAAAGGAGAGGAAAACATAGTTGTTGAACCGATTGTTTACGATACATTTGATGTTTGAATTCTTGTCGCTACTCATTTTATCGTAATCGGTGTCGGCTTCCAGGTCCCGACAATGGAACCAAACATCAGGTATGTACCGTTTAAACTTGAAAAGAGGATATTTCATTGGTGCAAAGATACAGTGCTATTTAAATTATATTATAATAATTATTAAATAAAAATTAAATCTCTTAGTATTTTATTGTTTAATACATTTAAATTATAATTTGAAAAGAGCTTATTTGCTTCATTTTTAGTCTTTTGCATAAATAATTTTTATTTTATAATTTAATACATTTAAATTATAAAATTTTGATCTCCAATGATTTTAGTTTACATCGTACTCCGTTGGGCCTTTCCCTCTATAAAAGCAATTTTCTACTTTTGAGAACATTTGTGTTCACTTCATAGGAGGCCTTAACTCCTGTAATCTTTGTACTCCATATTGCTTTTCTTTCATTTCTATGAATATTTTTGGAGTTATTTGTTTTCAATATAAGCCCTTGTAATGGCTGGCCGGTGCCAACATGATAGAAACCGTTATGATGAAGTAGAAGAGGTTAATCCTTTCGCAGTTAGTCTCTTATTCTTGATTGCTTCTTCAATTTTTTAAGGTTAATGATACTGATATTGATCACTAATCAATGATCATTATTTGTGGAACCCTTCAAGTGCGGCTTCAAAGCCAAGGCTTTCACCTCTTCTTACAGAACCAGTTGGTTTCAACTATGGTGGTAATGCTGATTTTCCTCTTAGTACAGTTACTACGAGACCCAGTTTTCAGGTTCGCGGATTTTTGCTTTCCTGAGTCAATGCGTGTCTTTTGGTTGATGAGATTGAGCAGTGAATATGATATTCTGATTTACTATGTTGAAAATATTCTAGGAGTTGAAGAAGATGGAGAAGGAGCTCCGGGCCAAGGAGACTGTTCAATTCAAATTTCATTCATGAGTCACTGGTACTCTTCGGGATGTGCAGGAAATCAAACGGGAAGAAGAAGCTTTAGCAAGAGGGAAACCTGCATTTGATGTTGTGATTTTGTTATTTTAATTACTTAGTTTTTCATTCATTGACTTGTGCTGTTCGTTTTGCAACTGGGGTTCATCTAGAAGTGAAAAATTGGCCACCATTTGCCCCAATCATTCACAATGATATTGAAAATGACATACCGAATCATCTGCAAAAGTTGATGTATATTGCCTTCTCAACATTCTTAGGTATGAAAGTCTCTTCCTTTTTGCTTTTCGGTAATCAAGTTATTTTAACTTCTTGTTTGGTAGATTATATTGACTGAAATCTTTCATGAATCACCTGCAATTGCATATATGATTTTATGGTTTTCAGTGCTTCGCTATATGTTATGAATGGTACATGTTTTTTTATCCCTTGTGTAGGATTCTTTCTGTGACTTCTCTGGAATTTCGTAGCTGTTGCTGCAGCATGCATCAAAGGGGAAGGTTGGTTGTGTTTTCCATTTTAGAAATGATGTTGAGGACTTCTATGTATCTGATCTCTTTCATTCTTGTCTAGGTGTAAAAATCTTTTTTTTGCCTCTCCATAATCTACTTCTCATCGGGGGGCTTCCAGGAGCCTATGTGTTGTGGTATAACCCCCTCTATCGTGCTTTTAGGTATTATATGCATCTTTAACTTTTGGTTGTGATTCTATCACCCATTCTTTTAGTTAATCTAATGACCATCTTGCAGGACTGAAAGTGCTGTCAAATTCAGACGGTTCTTCTTCTTTTATTTGGTAATATCTCATGTTTACACAAAACCCCCTTTTTTCCTCCTAAGAATTGGCAGATACCTAATACCTGTATTCCATCTTCTGCTTGCAGCTCCACACTTGCTACTGCATCTATGCTGAAGTTGTTCCTCCTATAATTTTTAAAGGGAAATCTTTTACGTATGTTCTTTACAAATTCCTAACTTGACTGAACACAACTTCCAATTTCTTTTTTCATTTCTTTGTTTGAAAAAACAAATGTTCTTTCAAGTGGGCTTAAGGCATATAGCACTGGCCTAGGTTATACAGCATGTCTCGCTAATGTTATTCTATGACTGCTACTTCTACAGAGGAATCATTGCTGCAATAGATGTTTTCAGTGACCATGCTTCAGTAGGGGTAAGGATTTAGGACTTTCTCAAATTGGAGTGAAGCATGCTGTCCTGTTTTGCTTCACCAATGTTCCATAGCATGATGCTACAACACAACTAATTCTAATCCCCTTAGCTTGCATAGATACTCTACTTCATTGGATTTGGATTCTTCACTCTCGAAGCAATAGTTTGTCTCTGTGTTATGCGGTTTTGATATACTACATAAACATTTGGACCTAGTTCCTGTTGCACTTACCCATTAGAGATTTCTAACACAGTTTTCCCTTTCTTTCTCAGCAAGTATATTTGTACTTCCGTGGCAGTGGAAGTGCAGCTCAAAAGCACAATGCTGCTAGAGAAGCTGCTATAAAAATATAGCTCGAGTCATGCCACAGTGAAAGAACTGGACACCCATGTTATAAAGGGGAAAAAAAATCATGTAATCCTGTTTGTTTTGTCAAATATCAGATCATATTCCCAGAGATACAAAGTTGCAGAAAGCCAAATACTAATTTTATTTATAATATTGTTTTTAGCATTCAAAAGGCATAAAACCAAGAAACCAAATAGCACACGCCATGCATGGTAGAAATAAGCTATCTATACTAATAGTAGAAATTAGTACGGTACCCTCTAGCAATAAGCTCTGCACTTCTTCTTGCAATCAATGGTGCAGCCACCGCCGCCTCCGCCCATGCCCCATCCCTTGCCTGACCGGCTGTACGAGTCAAAACAATTAGCAGGGCAGGTCAGTTTCTTATGGAAACAGGGACCAGTGTCCTTACACACCACAGAAGGTTGAATAACACCGCCTGATCCAGACCCTCCATTTGGACCACCGACCCCAAACCCATACCCGCCACCTAGGCCTCCATTCTCCCACCCGGGGATGTTAAATCCAGGTACATTAAACCCCCCAGGATTCTCACCATCTTTGTTGTTTTGGTTGCTGGATTGGCTTCCTTTGTTGTTCTGCTTGAGCTTGGCTGAGAAGGATCCGAATGATTCTGGTCGGGCTGCTAGACATAGTGAAGATGTGAGGAGCAAAATGACCAAAAGGGAGAAACTTGATATTGAATTCATGTTGTGGGAATAAAAGAGAGGTATGAGAGATGGTGGGGGTGTAAAGGGGGCATTTATAGATGGTGGAAATTTGGTGGACAGTTGAGAAGGGGTCCTTCATGAATGGAGATTAGGTTGGGTGCTATTATGGCACAGCTCTATCTTAATTTTATGTTGTACAAAAATGGTATTGTTTTGAATGGGGACGATTATGACAACCCGGACTTTTATTAAGCTCACTTAAAATATTGTTTGATTATTAAAAATAATTAATATATAATTATTAATTAAAAATAATTAATATTTATTACTTAATAAATTAAAATCAATTTATAAATTAATATTTATATATACCATAACTAACTATGAAACTAAAAACTAATAAAATCAATAAAAAAACAAATATAATTATTATGTTTTTAGAATGACGTTAACAAAATATAAAGTGACAATAACTATACTTATATTGTATATTGTTAAGTTTTGTATGAATTTTTAGCTACATTTTTATAAAAAAAATAATTTAAATCTAAATATAACAAGAAATATGTATAATTTAAATATTGATTTAATGAACTTAACAAAATATTAAGTGACACCAACGAAGGTTGGATCAAGTGGTAAGCGGCTTGATCCAGTTTAAGTAAGATTTTAAGTTCGAGACCTTATGTACGCAGCAGCTCTTGCTGGGAAACTCACCCACCATTTTTAGGTGGGCGATGCGGATCAGGTCCGGATTAGTCGTGGCGAAGTCTCGGATACCGGATGGGAAACTAAAAAAAAGAAAAACAAAATATTAAGTGACAATAACTATATCCATATTATATATTGTTAAATTTTATATGAATTTTTAGTTGCATTTTTATAAAAAAAAAATAATTTAAATCTAAATATAATAAGAAATATGTATAATTTAAATATTGATTTAATGAACTTAACAAAATATTAAGTGACAATAACTATATCCATATTATATATTGTTAAATTTTATATGAATTTTTAGTTACATTCTTTTTTATAAAACAAAATTTAAATTTAAATATAACAAAAAAATATGTATAATTTAAATATTCGGTGGAAGTGATTAACAATGAAAGGAGATGGAACAGTACTTTAAGGTACCCACAAGCATTGAAGAAGGGAGTTAAGAGGTATAATAAAAACATGGCATAAATGCCCAAACTTCCCATGTGCTACATTCATTAAGTTGATGGTGATTGCTCTTTGGTTTTCCACTAAACAACAGAGTAGTCCATCTATGCCTCCTTTTTATGGTACAAACCTTCTGAGGATGGCTCTAAAAGTTTTAATGGCCTTACTAGCTTTTTTGTATAAGTGATTTTTTTTTTAATACTAGTTGAACTTTTGTGGAAATACTGAATTAGAATTTATATAATAAAATTACTAAAAAAAATTTAAAATTAACAAAAATTAAGAAATTTAACAGAAAAAATTTTTAATTTGATCCAAAATTTAAGTAGAGAAGATATTTTCAAAAACTGAATAAAAAATGCACTTAAAAGACAATGAGGGCCAACCATGTGCTTCAATTTGACAAATTGGTGGGTTCGTACTCCATATACAGAAATGTCCCTTACAAATCATGCAATATCTCCACAACTGTTCTCCAATTAATTTTCATCACCCACTTATCCTTTAGATTACCCTAAGAAGTCAAAGTTGTCCTTCCTTGATTCAGTGCTTGCAATTAAAATTCCAATAATGCCTTTCTTTTAGTAATATGATTACCTGGATCTTGTTAGTAGTAGTTATTCAAGCAAATTATTAACGATTACACACTCATTTAAATTTATTTAGAGTAAGTATTCACTTATACACATATAAGTCTTACATAAAATGTCAGTTGTTTTAAATCTAACCGTTTGAGCACATATTTGCTAAGAAAAAAATCTGTGATCCATGAGTGTAGAAATTATCCATTTATTAGTGTGGATGGTGCAATATCCGGTGAAAAAATACAGGATTTCCAAAAGCCAACTCAAAACCCACTAAAGTTCTTAAATGAGTCCAAGCCACAACCTATTTGCAATGTTCAAGATGGACAAAATGTCAATGACATGGGTCCCTAAACTGGGACCAAGATCCTCCTGACCTACTTCCTATGTTACTGAGTCCCCTCAAAACAATTTCTTAGGAATAGTGGAATACAGAACTTAACCATTCTGTTTTAAACATGTTTTGCCAGCAACTTCTGTAGGAGCTAAAGATCTCGGTAGAATGAAACATTATTTTAGGGAGAAAATGAAGCTTTACAGAGAAAAACGATGGTCCTGCAGGATGATAACTTGAGCACTATAAACAAGAAAAGAAGATTAAAACACAAGATACTATATAAAACCAGCATTACTCTCTAGTCTGTCCAGTGAAGTAATGTTCTTTGCTTATGACTGATGTTACTGGGCAAAATAACTATAGACAGGACGAATTCCAGCTAGCATCAATGTCTCTGATGATTTTTTCATGTAGTTTGGGTCCAGCACTGGCAACTATACCCCGATCAAGACCTTCCAAGTATATGCCTTTTGAGAAGTCCAGAGGAGAGCCTCCTGCATCAGTTACCACACCACCAGCCTCCTGTATGATGACAACCCCAGCTGCATGATCCCATATCTTCTCCTTATATCCAGTCCTTGCAAATTTCATGAATATTTCAGCATCATCACGAGCTATGGCTGCATATTTAACCATGCTGTGTACGCGTAGAGGTTGTTTCCTGCATATGAGAACTTAATATCAAGATTTGTCACAGAGCTTATTTTAGTAACCTACTTTCCAGTTCAGTGATAAGCATTGAATAATCATGTCCTTTAATTTTTTGAGCAACATGTGGAGAAGGAGAAAAAGGGATATTCACCCAAGGCCAACACTGTGGGCCAGTCCTGCTGTGAAGGAGTGGCTTGAAGTTGAATTTGATTTCTCAACACAGAATGTCGCCAATGCTGGATTATCAATGGAGGATACTTGAACTTGTATTGCAGAATTTGGCCATATTAGCATATTGTTTTTCTTGTGTAAAGGTTGCATCCAGGCCTCACCACTGCCACTCCTGGCATAAAGCACACAACCTTTGTCCCAAGATTCGGATGTTGTTGGGGTAAGTTGAGAAATAATTCTATGGTAGCGGTAATGGTAACTTAGCCATTCCTTCTTCATTGGATAATTTGGGCAACCAAGAACCCCAAGCACCACTTCTCCATCTTCTATCAGTGCCAGAGCCACAGCATATTGGTCCCCCTGTACAAATCCCAATGTTCCATTAACGGGGTCAAGTGCCCAAAACCTTCCAGTAGGGCCTCCAGTTGAGTTGCATCGACTAATTGCTTCAAGAACATCTGAACTCAAAAGGGGAGTCTCTGGACCTTCAAGTCCAAAACGAGGCGCTTCGTGTAGACAATCATTCACTGTTTTCACCACTACTTCTAACAGACCAGCTGAATCAGCCTTGGAGAGACTCTGGACATCTTCTTCAGCAACAATGGACACATTTTTACTCCCAAAGGATTCAGATAGTACCCAGCTTACTATCGCTTGGACACTCCAATCTGTTTACATGTTGTGACCAAGAAAATTAGCCAATTAAGTTCTTGTATGACATATTAACTGCTCCAAGAATGATCAGTAAGTCAGCAAAAGATTATTCTCTCCCGTTTATAAATACAGAATTATCAAGTTTAAGAGAATCTGATATAGTTTCAAGTATGTCTAAGCCAATCCAAACCAAAATAATGTTCCTCATAGTCTTTATCATTTTTTTTTTTTTTGTACGTCTGATACTGGGGTATATAACAAGCAATAGCTCTTCCCTTCCTGAAACCTCCCTACTCATCCTAGGACTTGAACATGAAGATTCAGACCCACTAAGTGACTCTATCATTTACTTGTACTTGTTATACCTATGACTTCCCAAACGAAATCATAAGGTCTTAATTAAGTTGTCAAAAGATTAATACAATGATTATAGCATCAAATTCTGATTGAACAACACCAACCACCATGCCAAATTCACAACAAAGAACAATTACAGTACAAAAATTCAACCACCACAAAATCCAAAACCCAAAACCAACCAAGAGAAATCTAAAAAAATGGCTTTATCTAATATACCCAGTTGAGAATTAGGAAGTAAAACATAGAAAAGTGATAGGAATACCTGCAACTATGACAGCAGAATTACCATCTTTGGATTGAATTTGATTGTTGGTCTTAGAAATCAAGTTATCCTGCACTTTTTGACAAAGAGAACAGGCCATCTGGACAGCCCTGACAGCAACATCCAATTCTCTAGAATATTTCTCTGGTTCAGAAGGTGAAAGGGCCAGGCTTTTCTGATTTTCCATTGATGAATAAGAGTAGCTTTCTTCTGATTGAGAAACAATGTGGAGTGAATTACTTTGAGGGCTTACTCTGAGACTGGGGAAGAAAATGAAGCAACTTCTTAGATGGGTTGGTCTTAGAAACTGGGGATTGATGATTCTGCTCTGTCCCAATATATGTGGAACTCTGGCGCCCAGGCTTGAGCAATTTAAAGGCATTACTGATACTAATGGTTACAGTCTCACCCTGTGGTTTTTCTTCAATCGGATTACTGGCGGTTTTTTTTTTTTTTTTGAACTGAAGCTAAATAATTGGATTACCTGGGTTGTGGTGGACAATTGGTGCAGTTTAAATATGCAAAAAATAGATACAAAGGACAAGATTAAGCTTAAAGGGCCATGATGACTTTTCGAATAAATTCATCTTTAGAAAATTGACCATTTGGTTAATCCTTCTTCCCTCCAATCTGTTTCCGTTCTTTCCCCTAAAATTATAAATATTTTGAAAAAAAAAAAAAACCCTAAAAATCTAGACTTTGCAATCATGAAGATGTTTTAGCAAAACTAAAAGAAACCCTTTTCAATTCATCTCTTTAAGATCATAACAAATATATTTTTCATGTTATAGAATAAAGAAGATAATATTTTACTATGCTCCATGTATAATAGATTAAACTTCTTTTAATCTTAAATGAAGGGGTAAGTTATTAGCATTTAAAGTTTATCTCTCTACTTTTTTTCTTTTTTTTTTTTGAACAAGAGGCAATTAGGGGGAAAGGGGAAGAGGAAGGGAATGGACTAACCCATAAGTTTAAAAAAAACACTAATAGTTTGTACATCTAATATAAATATTCAAGTGGTTGATACTATTCGAACTTTTTATCAACTTTACCTAACTATTTAAGGTTTTTTTTTTTTTATTAATAATATGTAGATTGCACTTTAATTTTCTTATGGGAGAATATAGACTAAGAAAAGAAATGTCATCAGGAAAATATAGATTAAGAAAAGAAATGTCAAATCTCCCATAAATTACCAAAGGTAAATTGCGGGTTTTCTGATTTTTCCCTATCTACCAATTCCATAATACATGCAAACAGTTCTGTCTACATGTTGTGCATCTTAGGTTTCCTTTTAATAATGCAATTTTGGGATAATGGGTCATCATGATCTCATTAGTACGTTACATGAACAATTCGACATCAAAAGAATGCGAACTTTCTTATTGGATAGAGGTTCACGCATGAACCTATTCAATGTGGATGGAGCTATGAATTATGCAATAGCATCACCAACATAGACAGCAATCAGAGTCAAGAGAGATCTTTCTCCTGTTTCTCAAATACGCCGGCTCTGCCCTGAAAAAGACCTTCACCATTCCCATTGGCAGATAAACCAGTGTAAGAGGGGAAAGGCCAAAATGGACTGACTAACATAAACAAAGAAATGATTTGAGTGAATGTCACTTAAATTTCAGAACAGTACTAAGCCATGTTGGATTCCCACGATTCTGTTGTATGATTTGAGCACCAGAAAACCAAGGGATCAGATGGTGCAACGCCAAATGGATATGTTTCAGTGTTTGAAGCTTCTATCTATACAACAGTTTGAAGAGACACTTGTAGATAGCATAAAACTATGCTTGGGTCTATCATGCCATTCCAAAAAGTCTTTGATATGACAAAGAGGCATCATTGGGTATATCGTAATCTTTCCATGATCATTAAGTCACTTTTTGTTCAGGCCTATTTTAACACCAGGGGTGGCTCCGATTCATTTCCACTTTGATGAATAATTGTAATTATAAGTCTCACGTAAGATTAAGATCAAGCATGATTTCATCATTAACAATATATATTGAACATATTTTTAAGGATATCTTAGTGGTTAAAACTTAATAATTTGAGTTTATCATATAAGTTTTGAAGTTATATGTATTTGATTTGATATTATTTTTAACCTTAAAAATATTTCAAATTTATATTCAGGTAAGTCTGAAATCTAACAAATTATTAGTAATTTAAGAAAAAAA
>BPVZ01000050.1:2101051-2116146 GCA_020521535.1 Rubroshorea leprosula | reverse complement strand
CTTATTGTATGAACTGGTATGATTATTTGAATTTACGTCTCACATTTTTTCAGATATTTAATGCAAGACAACTTGCTCTAAAGCTGATAGCCAATGTAACATATGGTTATACAGCTGCTGGGTTTAGTGGTCGCATGCCTTGTGCTGAGCTTGCAGACAGTATCGTCCAATGTGGCCGAAGTACACTGGAAAAAGCTATTTCATTTGTGAACACAAATGATAAATGGAAAGCTAAAGTAATATATGGTGACACTGACAGGTAATCAAATCTCTGACTCCTAATAGGATGGAGGTATAAATCAAAAAAGTTTAGGATTTATATGACATTACATTTGGCTTTGGGAACCAGATTTACCAACCACTGAGATCATCCATGTTAAATGCAGTAGATTAAATGTTATGCCATGCACTTCTGTGACAACCCTTTTTATGTTAAACTTGTTTGGAATCTTGTTTGCTGTTCACTGCCATGCATTTTAAGTTTAACCAGGCAAAAGGGCTTTATTATTATTATTATTATTTTTCTTTCTTTGGGCAGCATGTTTGTTCTTCTTAAGGGACGGACTGTCAAAGAATCTTTACAAATTGGACATGAGATTGCATCTGCGGTAACTGCAATGAATCCAAATCCGGTGACACTGAAAATGGAAAAAGTTTATCACCCATGTTTCCTTCTTACCAAGAAGCGTTATGTTGGTTACAGCTATGAGAGTCCTGATCAAGTCAAACCAGTCTTTGATGCTAAAGGTATTGAGACAGTTCGCAGAGATACTTGTGGGGCTGTTGCCAAGACAATGGAACAGTCCCTAAGGAATTTTTTTGAACATCAGGACATCTTAAAGGTAGAGTTTTTTTTTTGTCTTAAAGTTTGCCTCTTTTTTTAAGAAAAACTTTTACAATGCTTTAGCTGTCAAAACTGGCAAATCACTTGTCAACTGTCTGATATAAACTATTAGATAAAGAAACTGATATATCGTAAGTTTTTGGAAGTGGTTTACTTAAGCCCGTGAATCAAATTGAGAAAGAGCCTAAAAAGCAATTATGCATTTTTATGCTGGCACTCCATACCATGTCAATTTGCACTGTGAAGTTCTTTAACTGACATAAAAAAGATACCTCCTTTCCAGGGCTAAATGTTCATTTACCATGAATTTGAGAGGTCAGAAGAAAACAAATCCAGTGTTTATGACAGTTCTAATGCCATATTCCATCAATGAATTAGAGTGCTTAGAATCTTTTATATTTAGCATTCATATTGGGATTATGCATAGAAGGTGATTATTTTGGGCTCATTTAGTCTGCAAAGATATTCCTGCATTGACTGAGAAAATTTATTGATTTTTATTGCTTCATCAGTTTGAATGCCGTAATACTTGCATGATCTGACAAATTTTTTTAAAATGGATTATTGAAGTTATCTATTGTTTCTTCTTCTGTTATTATTATTATTGTTATTATTATTATTATTATTTTATTGTTATTTTTATTTTTATTTTTACATAGGTTAAAGCATATCTGCAACGGCAGTGGACACGGATTCTGTCTGGTAGAGTGTCCCTTCAGGATTTTGTTTTTGCTAAGGAAGTCCGATTAGGAACCTACAGCACAAGAGTAGGTTCATCACTTCCCCCAGCTGCAATTGTGGCAACTAAAGCTATGAAAGCAGATCCAAGGGCAGAACCACGCTATGCAGAACGAGTACCTTACGTTGTGATCCATGGGGAGCCTGGAGCTAGGCTGGTTGACATGGTGGTGGATCCATTGGAACTTTTGACCGTTGACTCCCCATACAGATTAAACGATATGTATTACATCAACAAACAGATAATCCCTACCCTACAGCGGGTATTTGGGCTTGTGGGTGCTGACTTGAACCAGTGGTTCTTAGAAATGCCTCGCCCAGCCAGGGAAGCTTTTGGAAAACGCAATGTAAATGCTCCAAACCTACACAGAACCAGAATTGATTATTACTATCTGTCAAAGCATTGTATACTCTGCGGTGAGTTGGTCCAAGCATCAGCTCATCTTTGCAGAAAATGTTCTCAGAGGGAACTTGCACCTGCAACAGCTATAATTGGAAGGACTTCAAAGTTAGAAAGAGAGATGCAACACCTTGCCGCTGTAAGTTAATCCGAGTTTCTCTTAAATGGATCCCATGTTCTTCCTTCCGATGGACATGGTAGTTTTACTGGCGATGCATTGGCTTATTTAGGGTATTGCTTTCTTGTAGATATGTAGACACTGTGGAGGTGGGGACTGGCTTGTGGAGAGTGGGGTGAAGTGCAATTCACTTGCATGTTCAGTGTTCTATGAAAGGCGCAAAGTTCAGAAGGAATTGCAGGCTCTTTCTGCTGTCGCTACTAATACAGGTTTTTATCCAAAGTGTACAATAGAATGGTTTTGAATACGTGTTCTTGGACAACAAATTCCCCAACATAATATTTTTCGTTTTTTTGCTTATCAAATATGTGTAGTACGTGTGTTGTAATCATAATTCTCCCATATTTGCTGTTGACTTTTGTTTTCTCACTTATACATGTAAATATTATCTCTTGAAGTTTTACAAATAATCTATTGCTTTGGCTTATTATTATTATTTTTTTACTAACTTCTTCGTATTTGATAACTATATTGGTCTTAATTAATCTGTAATTGAGTCACATCGCATTTCATAAGAGGGAAGCTCTCCCAACGTCTCACAAAATTTGAATTTGAGATTTTATTTAAGGGGAATTGAGTTTTTTTTACTCAGACTACTAAGTTGATGGTAAGGCCTGACCTCATGTAGTTACTGAATATGGATGGTAAAATTATGTGCTGTTTAGTTATTGGTCTAGGTTAAAGATCCCTTTCAAAAATTGTTTTTCAAATTGTCATGTTATAAAAAAGAGATGGGCTCATGATCATCGGAATTGTAATGTAGGATGATGTTATCAATTAAATTTGGTGTAATTTATTTCAATTTAAATGTAGAAGAGTTATTTTATTTAATTCAAAAGTGGAAGTGTAGATTTATTTCATTAAATAGTATATATTGTACCTATTAAATTAATTGGTTCATCTAAATATGTAGTTAAATGTCTAAAAGATTTTAAAAGTAAGTGAACTTGGATTAGATTAAAAATGGACCAAAAATGATGAAATTGCTGTAGAGAGTCGGCCATAAATTTTTGTAACAGGCTTTGGTGAAGAAAAGTGCAAAGAGTCAGTTTTAAACATTGTAACGGGCTTTATGGGTAAAAGTTTTCAAATTTGCAGTTTGATTCGCACGAAAAGTGGATGCAAAGCTAGTTATAACTTTGCAATCGCTTGTGATGGCGCATATAATGCTCAACGGTCAAGTTCTTTAAAGAATTTTTAATCTTTTGAAGTTAGATTTCCCAAGTCAACTTTGTGTTTTGCAGTCGGCTCTTTAGAAAGATAGAATGTGTAGGAGCAAGAAAGCCAACTCCAAACATGAAAGCTAGCTTTGGAGGTAGAGCCAATTCTACTAACAAATTTGCAGCAAACTTAAAATGATTTGCAGAGAATTTAATCAACCCCCCCAAAGGCTAGAAACATCAATTTTGGACCAAGGGGGTATAAATATGGTCGGTAGAAGATCTGGAACATGTTTTTAGGCATTTATATTGTATATTCTTATCTACCAACTTGTGTTTTAACTTGAAATTTTGATCTCTGAGTGATTTTTTGCTTGTAATCCTTTATTTGTTCTATTTGAGAGTTATCTTGGAGGTGTGATTATTTTTTCAAGAGTGATCCGTAGTGGGGATTCTTGGGTTTATCTTGTAAAGGGGTGAAATTTGAGAGAAAAACTCATTTTCTTGTATAAGGATTGAGTGACTCCTTTAAGCATCCCTTGTTCTTTTTAGTGGAGAGTGTGGAGGAAATCCTTGGTGAGTGAAGCCTAGGTAGAGGATTAGGCTCCAAGTGATTGGACCGAACCTCTATAAAATGATTGTGCAAGCTCTTCTTTCATACTCTCTCTAATTTTTGCTTTGTGGTTGCAAAGAGAGGGAAATTTTTGATCTCCAATTCACCCCCCTCTTGGAGTGCATTGAATCAACAATTGGTATCACAGTAAGGGCTCCAATTTGAAGGTTTAACCACTTAGGAGTTGATCGGGGATAGCTCAATTTTAAGCTATTTCACCACTTGAAGGTTTGTCTACTGTCAAGCCTCTTTTCTTTGATAGTTTTAATTATAATTATTGGAAGAATAGGATGAAGGTATTCGTACTTGCTAATGAACCCAAGGCATGGCTTGTGACTAATAATGGTTCATATGTGCCTATGAAAGTTGTTGGAGAAAGTGAAGTGCCAAAGGAAGAAATTGAATGGAGTGACAAAGACTTGGAGAAGATCATGATCAACAACAAAGCAATCAAAATGTTTTAATGTGCTCTCAATTCAATGAAATTCAATAGAACATCTGGGTGTGACACTGCTAAGGAGATTTGGGTCATGTTGGAGATAATACATGAAAGAACGAGTCAAGTGAAAGAGTAAAAAATCAACAGACTTATTCACATGTATGAGCTTTTCAAAATGAAGTCGGAGAAAAGCATTCAAGACATGTACACAAAATCCAATGATATAGTCACCAATCTCAAAGCTCTTCGAAAGGTATATCTTACTCAAGAATTGGTGAGGAAGATCCTTAGAAGCTTGTCTAAGAGTTAAGAGACTAAAAATCTCAACATTCTCAAGTTTGATGTACTTTTTTGATTCTTGAAAACATACGTGATTGATACGCAAAATGATGTTGATGTTGAGGTGGTTGACAAGAAGAAGAATGTTGCATTCAAGGCTAGCAAACAAAAAGAAGAAAGTAAAGATGATGCTAGTGATGATGAGTCTAGCAATGAAGAGGACATCACCAAATTGGTTTCAAAGAAAGTGAAGAAATATATGAAGAGGAGCCTAAAAGGGAAATCCTCTAGAAGAAACAAGGAAATTCACTACTCTAGAGGAAGAATATGTAGTGATGATGATGATAGAGGAAAGCCAAGTAAGAAGCGTATCAAATGCTATGAGTGCAATGAAATGAGACATTAGAGATGAATGCCCCAAATTGAAGAAAGGTAAGAAGAAGAAAGCATTTATTGCACATGGAACAATGATGAATGTAGTTCATCCGGGAATGAAGGCTCCTTGGAAGTTGATGTGTCCAATCCTTGCTTTGTGGCTCAAAAAGATAGTTTCTTTAATGAAGAGGTAAACTCTAACTCTTCTAGTTCATTTCATAATAATTCTTATGATTATTCTTATGATGAGTTGTGCAGAGTACTTGATTGCTCCATTAATGATATCAAGAGACTAAGGAATGATAATCTTGCTCTTACTAAATCTATCTTTTTACTTACAGATGAGCTTGAATCTTTTTCAAAACAAAATAGATGATTTTGATGATATTTGATTATGTGCAAGTGTATGTTATGCACTTGAATGCTTGCAGGGTCATGGTTAATTTCAATGAATAAGATTTTTTATATTTATTATCATATGTTATGATGCATATAAAAAGGATTAATAGTGTTGAATCTCTTTATGTGGTTTTCAATGAGACTAGCTCCATTTGCTTTAGAAAGAGTTGTGAAATTATGATATAGATGTTATTGGGTAACAAGGGAAAGAATGGATATTGAAAGCAATAGTATCGCACAACTTCCATGTGAAGTAAGTGAGAAGAACAAAATTGAGATGTAACAAGCACAAAAACAAAGAATATAAATCTATCCAAGAGAGAGATCCTATAAAGGTAATGTGATTATTGGTAATACATCTCAAGGGTAAGAAATTTATATATTGTGCTTAATGATGGTGTTAACATTATTTTTGGTGCTACTAATGGGTTTTGTTGCAAAGAATTTTCCAAAGCAATGTTAGGTAAACTTAATATGATTAAACTTATTGGAACCTCAAATGAAATTATTTCAAAGATGACATCTTCACCAATCAAAGGGAACTTACAAAGGAGATGCACAAGAAGTTTGGAATGTAGAAAGTAAAATTAATGGTCTCTCCAATGTGGTATTCAATTGCTCTAATAATAATGGAGGTAAACCCATGGATCTAAAACTCTTTATGAGCATGATGGCTATATATAGATTTCGCTTTATCTTGAGTGCATATCACATTTGTGTTATTTCATTTATCTTTTTTGATTTTTATGACTTAAATCATAGATGATTATATATTCTTGGTATGATTTTGATGATATTGTTATACAAGCATGTTCATGCTTCCATGAGTTATTTCATTAAGGGGAAGCTCTTTTGTTTGCTCTTTATGTAGTATTCAAACTTTTTTGTTGCATAACAAAAAGGGAGAAAGAATCTTTTGATTTTTAAAATTGCTTGGAATGAGATATCTTTACTTACTAGGAATCAATTAGTTGATATATTTACAAAGCCTCTTGATTGTGATTAGTTTTTCTTGTTAGAAATGAACTTGGTATGTTAAATCTTGGTGCTTGATATGGTTTTTGAATTTGATGTAATTTCTTGCTAAAATTTATGTAAATTAATGAGTTTGATGTCTATATTTTGATTATAACCATGTTGGTTGTTGGTGTACACATTAATATATGTCTAAGATTGCATGATTTAGTAGTTGATGTCCAACTTAAACTTAGTTAAATGGAGAAATATCAAATTAGTTTCATTTTCTTCAAAACAGCCCCAAAACTTTTGTTTTTATTAGTTAAGTCCAGCATAGCGGACTACAACTTTTCACAGCCAGCTCTACTCAAAAAATAGAAAGTTTGAGTTTCCAAATTTAAGTCAACTTTAGACCATGGTCGACTCTTCAGTTTTTGACATAGGTGGATCCTTGATGGTAACCCAACCTAATTAGGCATCAAAGCTGGCTTTACTTTTATAGCCGGCTCTTGTGGGTAGTTCTTACACATTATGTCTTTTCTCTTTTTGCATTCTAAATTTGATTCTTTCCCAAAATTTGCCCTCATCATTATCTATGCACATTTCTTAGCTTATTATCATGAATTGTGGTATTTAATGTTATATGACTTTGTGATTGCCTATGATTTTGATGATTATATTCTTAAGTGCTTTCATTGAGGGGGAGCAATCTATGGATATTGTGCTTATATTACATATTTTTGATGATTTCAAGGTTGATATGCACGAGTTAAAAGGAAGCTTATTTGGTTATGTTTATATACTTTTTGATGGATGACAAAAGGGAGAGAAAGTATGCTAAATTTTTGTGGTTTAATGTCATTTTCTGAATTGTTTTGGTGCTGAAATTTCTTGTTAATATTGGACTATATATGTGCTTTCATCAATTTATTCTCAAAGTGTTTTGTGATCATAAAAAGGAGGAGATTGTTATACTAATGATTTTGATGGTTACAAAATACATTTGAGTGACTAATTTGTTCATTTAAGTGCATAGTTAAACACCTAAAAGATTGCAAAAGTAAGTGAACTTGGACTGGATTAAAAATGGACCAAAAATGATGAAATTGGTGCAGAGGGTCAACTCTAAAATTCTGTAGTTGGCTTTGGTGAAGAAAAGTGCAGAAAACTGACTTTAAACACTACAACCGGCTTTATGGGTGAAAGTTTTCAAACTTGCAATTTGGCGCATGTGGAAAATGGATGCAAAGCTAGCTATAACTTTGTAGCCTGTTGTGATGGTGCATTGAATGCTGAACGATCAAGTTCTTTAAAGAATTTTTAATCTTTTTAAGTTAGATTTCCTAAGTCGATTTTGTGTTTAGTAGCCGACTCTTTAGAAAAACAAAATGTGCAAGAGGAGTAGCAAAATCGACTCCAAACATGAAAGTTGACTTTGCAAAGCCGGCTTTATTGACAAATTTGCAATGAACTTAAAATGATATGTAGAGCATTTAATGAACCCCAATGACTAAGAATGGCTATTTTCGACCAAGGGGTTATAAATATGATTGGTATAAGATTTGAAACAAGTTTTTAGGTATTTATATTATATATCATTATCTATCAACTTGTACTTTAACTTGAGATTTTGATCTTTAAGTGATCTTTGCTTGTAATCCTTCACTTGTTATATTTGAGAGTTATCTTGGGGGTGTGATTATTCTTTTAAGAGTGATCTGTAGTGAGAATTCTTGGGTTTATTTGGTATAGAGGTGAGATTTGAGAGAAAAACTTATTTTTTTTGTAAAAAGATTAAGTGACTCCTTTAAACTACCCTTGTTCTTTTTAGTGGAGAGTTTGGAGGAAATCTTTAGTGAGTGAAATTAAAGTAGAAGATTAGGTTGTAAGTGGTTTGACCAAACCTTTATAAAATCATTGTGCAAGCTCTTCTTTTCTATTCTCTTTAATTTTTACTTTGTGGTTGCAAAGAAAAGGAAATTTTTTATCACCAATTACTCCCTCTTAGAGTGCATTGAGCCAACAATATATGATTTTATTTCAATAATCAACGAAAATACAAGGATAAATTTACCCTTTTTGCCTTATTATTATTATTATTATTATTGTTATTATTATTATTATTATCATTATTAAGTTTTCCTCTTAGGAAGGATTAACACTATGGAATTGTGCTAACCAATTCGAGGTGTAAATACGACAATGTCTTGCTTGTTAGTCCTGACATAAACACGATTGCAGCAGTAGTCTGTCAACCCATACTTGTGTGGATCCAGTTTTATTATAGTCACAAATGGAGCATCTCTATGAATTACCGCTTTGGCTTCGACGAATTTCTTTCCAACCAATTCTGGCCACTCAATATCTACAAAACAAAAAGCACCACCAATTTATAGATATGATGCTATGTAACACAAAATAAATATTTAGTGGATGTGAATGAGAGTGTGTTTGTGCCTGTAAAAATTAAAAGTAACTGTATTACTGTAGTTACAATATCATATGCAAGGTAGGGCCTTATGACAATTGGACTAAAATTGTCAATTTTTCAGTAGTGACCTCACTATACTTATTTGGAAAAAAGAATATTTCAAATTAACAATAAAAAATAAATAAAAATAACTAGTTAATATGATAATTATTAGTATGTTTTTTCACTTATTTACTAGTCTCCAAAGTAATTATCTAGGGTTGTTATGCTTATGGTCTTTTTGTCATTATTAGTAATTCTTCAAAAAACAAATAACTTGAAGAAACTAATGAGTTGTCCAACAATTACATGTTAGACAATGATTTATTTTGACAGATTTTATAAAAGTTAATGAACTTATTTTTAAGGTATAATTATTTGTACTATGAAGTTATTATTTTATAAATATTTTTTATTTATGCTTAAGAATTTTAACAAAGAGCATTATTTCTCAAATAATATACAAATCTATTTTTCTTAAGTCCTAAATTATGTCCATTTTATTAAGATTAATTGTGTTAATGTAATTTGATTTCTTGGTGGTTGCTATATGTGCACCAATTTGGATATTTTTGCATTTGCCAGCAAATTCTCCAAGGCCTGGTACTAATAGTATGCTGGAGTAGGAAAATGAAGATGGACATAAGGGAAACA
This sequence comes from Rubroshorea leprosula, assembly GCA_020521535.1. Taxonomy (NCBI): domain Eukaryota; kingdom Viridiplantae; phylum Streptophyta; class Magnoliopsida; order Malvales; family Dipterocarpaceae; genus Rubroshorea; species Rubroshorea leprosula. The sequence goes on along the minus strand of BPVZ01000050.1, from coordinate 2,106,640 downwards.
GAGAGAGAAAGTGTATTTTAAGATTTTAATTTTTTTAATATTCTAAAATTATTAATTACATTAAATAAAGCACCAATGAAGTTTTCTTTTGTAAATAATTTTCACATCATGGAATATTTAAATCCACTAATGGGCCAAAAAATGTCAGAATTGAAATCCTTAGTTAAGACCAATTAAAGTTTGTTCCTTTAAGTATTAAATTGGTGAAACTTAATGTCTTACTTAGCTATTTATGCCAATTATCAAGGTAGCGCCTTCTCTCTTTTAGCTTACTTTTTCTTAATATTTTTAGGGGGGAAGGGTAGGGCCTGTGCATAAATTTATATTATTTTATGTATATGATATTATAACTATATTATTTTCATAAAAATAAATATCTAGGCAATCACCTTTTTAGTGATAATTTTTTTTTTCAATAAAAGTAATAAATTCTAAGTTGAAATGGAATAGATTAAAAAATGAAAGAGAATCATCTTTCAATTATGCAAATCTAAGATAAATAAAATAAAAATAATATCTTGCAATTTGAAACAACATGAATACGTACGGTAGCAACCCCCGTTAGCGCAAGGTGGGTAGGGAGACAAATAACTTTGGTTAACTCCAGCCATCTTCGATATTTCTGCCTTCTTTCTTGTAGTTTTTCGTCTTATGGTTTCCTTCTTGCTCTTGGATGTGTATATATATAGGTGATTATTTTTCTCCAAAATAAGAAGCCACCAATTTAAGGAAAATAATTCCAACTGTCCTTATAGACCAAAAAAAGAAAAAAAATTACCTACTTTCCTTTTTGTAGTTTGAAGTTGCCAATTTTAAGCCCATCCCGTTTTGGCATGAAAAATGATTTTTATATAATTTTACGTGTTATTTAAATAATTGATTTTTTTTATTCATTTAAAACTCGTAATATTAAATACATTTATATATGAAAATTGTATAAAATGATAAGGGAAAAATGTTGTCCCTATATCACCATCCTTTTGACATGGTGGTCACACCCTTAGTTGAGCATAGTGAGGGCACCTTAAAGTCCAGAGTTTTATTTCTGGCATTCCCAATCTCTCCCCCAATTTAATTACCTAGTTATTTTATTAAGATAAAGATGTTGCAATTTGAAATGGATTTTATTTTATTTTTTTTACAGGCAAAGGATTTTATTCTATAAGGTAGTATTTGCTTATGCTATAGTATTGGATGTGGCAATGGTGCACAAACAATGATTTTAAGTATAATAATGTTTTGGAAGAATTTCAAGGGATGGACCTACTCGTCTTTAAGGTTTATGTTTTGGGACTAACTCCTAAAAAAATTAATCTTCTTTGAAGTACTAGACCGATGTGAAGAGTAAACACTTAAAACCTTTTATAGAGAAATTACCTTTAAAGTAGGTGAAAGCGAATCTAAGAACACTTTGACCTTCTAAATCAAAAAGTATATATAAATCTACTTTCCATTTATAGTTGAAGTTACTTAGGGTGTTCATGGTGTGGTTTGGTTTGAGTTTAATATTTTATAAACTAATCCAATTTAATCAATTAATAAAATTTTTAAATAGATCCAATCTACTATTATATGATAATCAAACCAATTCAACTTAAATTAGACCGGTGTGGTTTGGTAAGATTGATTGGTTTTTAACATATTAAATATATAAGATAATATAAAAAATTTTAACATCAAGTAAAAAATATTATTATAAAATATATTAACATATAAATAAGTAGAAATATAATAAAAAGCACAAATAATAAAAAAATAAGTTTTTACACTCCTTTAGTCAGTCAGATTGAAAAAACCTGAAAATTCTTCTAGGTTACATTACTAGAGGCTTAAAAAACAATAACAGATGACTTCAAATTTCAAGCATAGTACAAATAATTCTTAAAGGTAAAAACTAGTTTTTTTTCCTTAATACACCAATGATTAAATCACATCTTTTGAACTTTGTTAAAAGCAATAAAATTTAATATGAGTATCACTAGAATTGATTTGGAGCATTCATAAACAAGATTTAAAACTCCTTAACCAAACATTCAAGAATAATAAAATATCAAAACTAGTTCTATTATATAGTTTTAAGACCTCTATAATGATTTCTTTAAAACTTAACCAGAAGAATCAAAATTATTTTAGGAACAAATTAGAAATTTAGGGTTCAAAGAGTAGAGTTGTAGATTAGTTTTGAGGGGTAGAGTTGCAGATGAATTAGGAATTTAGAATTAGAGTTAGAATGCACAATTAAAAAGGAAAAGAAATTAAAGAATTTATATATGTTCTATTTTTATTTTTTAATTAAGTTAATAGAGTTATTATATTGTAAAATAAGGAAAAGAAAATTTAAAATACTATAAAAATATATGATATTATTTAATTAAATTATCTTGTAATCAAGTTTTATTTTATAATCAGGTGGTTTGAGTGATTTAAAGGTAAAACCACAAACCAAACTAATTATATCAATTTAAAAATTTTATAATTCAAATCAACTCAATTTTATATAGATTTGGATTGGTTTTTTTTATTGAATTCGATCAGTTTATGTCAAATCAATTGAATTAGATTGGATTTAATATGAACACCCTTAGAAGTTACCAACTTGAAATGAATTTTATTCTGGGTTTTATGGCAAATAAAATCCCTAAATAATTAGGAAATAGACAAAGATGGTCCAAAACATTTACTTATGGCAAATAAAACTGGACTTTTTTGGGAAAATAGGTTATTTGTACTTTTTTTTAATAGAACATAATAAGAATAAATATAAAATATTTTCAATTAATTATTACATTTTTATTTTATTATATCCAAAAATTACACCTACTAAAATTGAATGGATGAAGTGTCTACTTTCCTTTCGTAGTTGAAGTTACCAATATGAAATGGATTTTATTCTACAAGATAGGATTTGATTATTTTATTGTATTGCTTGTGGCAATGCTTCACATACAATGATTATAAGTAAAAGGGAATTTTCAACTTGTGCGCCTCGCTTATTGGAAGAAATATTATCAACCAAAATAATGGTGAAACAAGCCATCGGTGCCATAGAGAGTATAGAGAGTAACATTATTCTGAGTTGGTGTTAGTTAAGTACTTTGTTTATATGTTAGGTACTTCTTGAGTTTCTTAGAATTTCGGGCATGTTTGGCATGGAGAGAAACTTTTTCTTTTCATTCAAGAAAGTTTAGGGTTGTTTTAGAATTTTAACATTTCAACACTATAATAAATAGATAATGAAATTAACATTTTTAACATTTATTTCTAAGTTTAGGGTCATTTTTTTCTTTATTTTCTTTTTATTTTTTCACTGGTCACTTAAGAATTAATAGAATTTGACAAATAATTTCCCATGTAATACCTTGTTAATTAAGTACCTCTAAATAATTCTTATGCCTTGCAATCTAATCCCCAAAAAGATTAAACTTACACAATACGAAGCTAGAAAATTCGCGGGTATTACAGTTGCATATTGTCCTTCAACTTTTAAATGTGAATAATTTGATCCTTTTGTTTTGTCCACTCCTCACATTAGTCCCCGAAACAAGCATAAAAACTTTGTTATTTTTACAATTAGGTCCATTTGCCAAATTTTATTTATTTTTATTGTTATTTCCAAATTTTATTCAATATTTTTATATTTATATCAATTTTATAATTTTTCTTCAAATTTTATTATTTTGCACATCCATATTTTTTTAATTAAATTTGAGAATTTTTAGCAATACTATGTTGAAAATTGAGTTATGACATAAGGAAGCCTAGACAATTTTAATTAAACTATTAAAATAAATGTGTTAAAGAAGTTGAGAGTTTTTTTTTAGCAGTGCAAGCCATACTCAGGAAACTGCCAAGTGCAACAACACCTCTGATTGGTTACCATGCAAAGTATTTTCTTGCTACTATTCATTTGGTTACCATGCAACTTTTCTTACGGGTAACACTTATTTTTTCTTAAAATGAAAAAAAAAAAAAAATAAAATAAAGCCCAAGTTGTCTTGGCAAAGTACCATAAAAAAGAGCAAAATAATCATATTTATGTTTTAAAAATAAGTTATTTTTGTTTTTTATAATAAAATTTATTGAAAGTAGGTATTTTCTTTTAATATTTTAAAAGTCATGGTAAACACTTCTCTCATTCTAGAAGGATAAAAATGCGAATATTGGCCGATTAAAAAAAAAAAACTCTGTTCATCCTTAAGAGGGTGAAATGTAATTTTTAAATTTATTTTTAAATTTTTTCTCCCGTGCTCCAAACTCCTCAAGTTCGGGTTTGGAGTCGATGGGCCTCTTCCTTCAAGACCTCTCTCCAGCAACAGAGCCTTTCTATTTTTCTTTCTCTTTGCTTCGAGCCTTTGGACAGGGTTTTTCAGTCGATCCGGTTGGGGCGCCATAACCTGGTGCTTCTCTTATCTTTGCCAAATCGCCACATCTGTTTGGGAGGCCAGATCTCTACAAATTCGTCTTGTTTCACCACTGCAATAGCATCCCAATCATGGCGGAAGATGACTTAGGTTTTATGCTCAGCCGGATCCGAATCACAGAGAACAAAGCCGAGATCCTCCCACTGCATATGTCTTGGAAACAGGATGATGCTAAAGTGGAAAAGTTACGGTTGATTGGGAAATTGTTATCTCGATGGAGGATCAACCTTAATGGCCTCCAAAACATTTTAATGGCTTCTTGGAACCCTACGAAAGCTATTGTAATTGTTGATCCAGGTGGTTGTCATTGGAGATTGATTGGGTTTTCTGGGCAAAAATAGGAGGAAAGGATTGCGGTTGGGAAAGCAAACGGTGTTCTGCAAGGGGAGAACGCTATTCCAATCGCTAAAGGGGCTCTTGTTCCCTTAATGAATTTCGGCCACATGGGATTAAAAAGGATTGGAACAATTAGGGTCATGGTTGGGAGCTCATGGAGCCGAGGGAGGTGCCTGGGCTTGGATGGAGGACCATGACCCTCTTGTTGATTATTCCTCAATGAATAGTTAGGGTGGCAACTTGTGGGTTAGGGACTGTTTGTTGCCGAAATCCCTTGCTCTCCGTATGAAGCTAGTTAATTAGGCGAGGACGTCCAGTAGCTTCTGATGCTCATAGTGACTCTCCTTTCTACATTAATAGTCTTATTTAGCCCATATAACGATTGTAATTATAATTTTTAGTTGCAGATGGCTCTTTTTACTTAATTATTTATATTCGTCATGGGTATAATTTAAATCTGTTACTAGGTTGTAGGTTATGCTTCTGATTCTGCTTTTTAGGCTCTCATGATTTAGACTATATGCCATGTGATCAAGTTTTTTATTGTATTTTCTTATTATTCAATATATTTTCTAAAGAAGTAAATACCGTATCATACCGGCTTGTATGGTCGGTACGTATCGATTTTTAGAGTAGATTGAAACGAAGTAAGAATGAATTCCGTTTCAATCAAAATTTGGTGATTTTGGTTAAATTTTGATGTACCGACCGAAATTTCGGCATACCGGCTGGTACACCGAAATTTAATCGATACAATATGCAAGAATTTAAAAAGAAAAAAAAAAAGATTTCCTAACCAAAACGACGTCGTTTTGGCCAACCCTACAATTTC
>BPVZ01000050.1:2085284-2099619 GCA_020521535.1 Rubroshorea leprosula | reverse complement strand
TCATGGAGTCAGTTAGCAGAGGGGCCGATTCACACCAAATGTGAGGTTGGAGGGCTTATTTGCCACCTTTTTAATTCAAGGGCTTGTCACTTTCTGTTGAAAAAGTTAAGGGGCTTAAGAAGGGTTTTTGTCGATAAATATGCATATATTAATTCACGCGACTCATAAAACAAAGAAGTGTCAATTACAATTTCTACCAAGTACAAGTAGTGTAAGAAATGAGATTATGGATAAACAATTTTCTTAAAGAAAAACTCTTGAAAAGGATATTTTTATTTTTTTTTATTAATAGAAGATTACAAGTTATATAATCAAATATAACTATCTTCCTTATTACTACTCTTTACATCGGTATCATCATTATTTAAAGCAAAGATTCTTATTTCTAGGACCAAAGAAGATTATTATTACTATTATTATGATTAAGTTTTCCTTTTATGGATGATTAACACTACGGAATTGTGTTAACCAATTTCAGGTGTTGTTACGACAATGTCTTGCTTGTCAGTCCTGACATAAACACGATTGCAGCAGAAGTCAGTCAGCCCAATCACGTCTGGACCTAGTTTTATAATGGTCACATATGGAGCATCTCTGTGGATTACTGCTTTGGCTTCATCGAATTTCTTTCCAACCAATTCTGGAAATCTAGTATCTACAAAATAAAAAGCACCAGCAATTTTATAATAGTGACAGGTAGATTGAAAAAAAATCTACTATAGAATGATGTATTATATTATAAATTTATAGTGTCACATAACATTATAATAATTATATTATTTTCATAGAAATAAAATATCTAACCAATGAACTTAACTAGTTCAATTGCAATATCTTTTTAACAAAAGTGAAAAATTTTAAGTTTAAGTAGAATAGATTAAGAAATAGAAAAAAAATATTGATAAAAAGAAAAGATAGAAAAGGATTGACTTCCCAATTAAACAAATTCAAAAAATAAAAATAAAAATCTCACAATTTGAAACAACATGAATACGTACGGTCGCAATCTTCATTAACACAAGGTGGGTAGGGAGGCCAATGCGGTATGTATTTTTCGTTAACTCCAGCCATCTTCGATATTTCTGCTTTTTTCTTTCTTGTAGTTTTTCGTCTTTGATATTGCTCTTGGTTGTGTGTGTCCATATATATATATGATTATTTTTCTCCAAAACAAGAAAGCCACCAATTTAAGGAAAATAATATTCCAACTGTTCTTTTAGACAAAAAAACATTACCTACTTTCCTTTTGTAGTTAGAGGTTACCAATATCACGCCCATCACCTTGTGGCATGTTGGCCACAAACAATTTTTTCTATAAAATTTAAAGAATAGATTTAATGGTAAATAAATGTTCTCTTATAAATTAAGTTTAGGATTTTTTTTTGGTAAAAGTTTAGGATTTAGTTTAGGGCTAGCATCTAAAAAATTTAATTTTTTTTGGAAGTACTAGGTCAATGGTGGCAATATACTTTTTAAATTTTTTGAAAAAAAATATTCTTAAAATATTGATAAGTGTATTAAACTAGAAAATATACTATATTACATATTTTAATTAAAAAAATATATAAAAATGTAGTACTCATTAATCCATGCGTTTTTGTTTAAAAAAAAAAATCCATGTGTTTTCGTCTTAATGAAGGAATCAAATGGTAACCGATAAATCTTTTTAATTCTTGCTTTCATCGGTTTCTTGGAATCCATGCAATATTTTTTTATTATTGCGCACGGTTTCATCAGTTTTAAGTCTTGTCTTTGCAACCGAGAAATTTCTTTCAAAATTTTAACTGTTTTTCTACTTCAGTTACGTTTGTGAAGGCCCATAAATAGGCAGCCTCTATTTCTGCCAAAAATTAATATAATTTTCATAATTTATATTTTTATTCCATAAATATAGTATTCAAACTCTCTTTGGTTAAAGAAAATGTGATGGGAAAAAGCTTTCTTTATAAAAATACAGTACTTATAAAAATATAATGAAAAAAAGTTGCATTGTTATATATTGGAGGTGGTACGGTGATAAGAAAACTGTTGTATCAATGGCACAAAATATTATAAAAAGAGTGATTGATTCACATATCAATTTAAGTTCTTGGTACTTTTGGTGACATCCTTTTATTTTTCATCTTTAATAATGATCCGCATATCATTACCAATTTGACATTTTTTTCCATTTGATGAGTTAAAATCCAGTCCAGTTATATATATATATATATACACACACACACTTGGTTCCATTTATTCAATGAAGAATCGCCAGCCCCAATAGAAAGAATAAGAATTTGTATATCTACTTATTTAATGATACATAAAAATTATAAAAAAAATTATATAAAAAATTATCTGTATATTATTACCAATTTAACATTTTTTCCATTTGATGAGTTAAAATCCAATCCAGTTATATATATATATATAGTGCATTCCTCTAAATCATATTGTTGAGGGGTTAATACTCTTAAGTTTTAAGGTGAGGAGCTAATAATCTTAAAATCTATAAATTAAGGGGCTAAATAAGGGGTTAAACCCAAATAATTGTGTTTTTAAAATACTAGATGATTAAGTTGTATTTCTTAACATTGAGATTGTGTGGGTTTTTTTTTTCTTTTTCCTTTGGCCTCTAAAGAAAGAATTGAGATTGTGGGTTTAGGTCTCCTCTATGCAGCGTTATTGTTATAAATAGAGATTTTGTGAAAATTCCATTTTTTAGGAGTTAAGTTCTATATGATTAAAAATTAGTATTTATCAATTGGATTTGTAAAAATTAAGTAAAAAAGTATTTTAAAATTATTATTTTTGTTTTAAAATAACTTTTATTTTTGATTTTTAAAAGAAATTAAAAATATAGGAGTAATTTATATATTTACTTATATTATCTTTAAAAAAATAACAAAGGATTTTTATAATAAAATAAATAATTAAAATAAATGAACAATTATAGATTAAAATAAGAAAAAAATGATTTGTAAAAAATTATGTTGTGATGGAGAGTGCATGTCATTGCAATAAAGCATCACAAGTAAAAAACTAAAATAACATCGTTTCAAGATTGGAATAAAGACTACCTTAATTTTTTCTTTTATTTTTTCTTACAATATTTTATTATTGAAATGACCTAATTTTTTAGGTATTTTGCACATTGCACCTATTTTTTATGGATGCAAAATTGAATAACTAGTATTCTAGTAATGGACTTTGTCAAGCCCAATAATTTTCGTCAACATTCAGCCCAATAACTTCTATATCAAGTTTAGGCTAAAAAATGGGCCCATTATAAACAAGTTCATTTTCTGTGTAAAGGGTTTAGTAAGTGTGTACTGTGGGGGTCGTCTTCTTCATCTTTCTCCTTCATCCCTGAGCATGGAGGGTTTTACAGATAACTAGTTCTTCTTCCAATCTTAAAGAATTGCAGTGACAGAAATGGCACCAACTCCGTTCTCTCGTCTCCTCCTGAGGCGGTTTTCTCTACCCTCTAAAACCCCGCCAAAACCCCCCAGCCGCCAGTTTTCAATTTTCACCATTTCTAAGAGGTCCTTCTCCACCTCTCCACCTCCAACCCCTACCCAAGACCCGCCTAAACCCTCCTCACTCTCCGCCCGCATGAGCTTTGTCTTTGAACAAATCGACCAAATCGAGAAGCAGAGGCGAGAACAGTTCCACCAGAACGACGACACTCTGCAGCGTATCCGGGCTTGGCGGCAATCAAAAAAGGAATCCCAAGAAACCCAACAACCTGAGAGCAACGACCGAATCCAGGATTCGGGAATCGCAGAAAATGATATAAATTCTGGTGTTTTAGGTGAGTCGAAACCGAGCGAAGATGCCCTCCAGCGTATCCGAGCTTGGCGCCACTCTAATAATCCGGAAGGTATGCCATATCCAGAGTCCGAAACCGCCAGTCAGCCAGTGGTGGAGTTGGTTGAGTCTGAGTCAGGGGAGGTCGGAGAAAAGAAGGGGGAGAAGGCGGCAGAGCTGTTACACCCATGGCCAGAGTGGATAGAATTGATGGAGAGATTGGTGCAACAGAATTACTTTGATCATAAAAGGAGAGATGAGGATAGGATGGTGCAAGGTTTGGGATTTGATATTAGTAATGTTGCTGAGGAGGTTAATGATGATGCAGGGATTGATTTTAATGACTACAAGACTGTTCAGACTGCATGTATTAATTTTGGGAAGGATCGCTTTGATATTTTGAGGTTTGTGGATTAGTGTTTCACTTTGGTTTCTGATAATTGACATTGCATTGCAAAAGGAATGGAGTTCATTCAATAGTAAAATTGTCTGCCCTTTTTCTGTTTCAACAAAAGGAATGGTATTAATAGGTTTTTAAGTTGATACTATGTTGAATATGGAGGCTGAGTTCTAGACGACATAAAAGTATATTTCCATTTCATTTCTGTGATTATAAGTTTCCCTTCTTTGCATGGTATTACAATGGGCATGCTTAAGTGCATCAAATTGGTCTCCTTAAAATTTTGTTAAGAAAATGTCTCTCAAGCAATGATTTCTATAGAAACCAAAAGAGAGTGATTTCAATTTATGCTACTTTGCTTGAGCTCGCTTGCTGAGGTAGAAATTTTATTTTAGGTCATTTTCGAGACAGGATATTCAAATTTTGGTTGGTTATGGGTGCCCTAGTACGGACAAGAAGGTGGTGTTCTCTTCAAAACTATTGCGCAAGCGTGTCCACCTTGACGAAGGAGATGTACGTTTTAATTGCTTTTGTGTGTTTGCTCATATCAACAACTTATCTCTCTCCATTCTAGTTATTATTTCTTCTTTTTGGGTTTTTGAATTATTTTAGCTGTCTGGCAATGTTAGGTAGAAGATGAGTTTAGATATAGGATATTCATTTTTGTTTAAGATACTTTCTCACTTCCTTTTTTCTTTGTTATTTCCTGATTTTAGGAATCTACTTTTTTAATGTTTTAGTATCTCTTCATTTTTTTTTTTTTTCTGTTTGTTTTCTTTGTTTTATCATTAACAGTTCTTTGCAGATTTAATAAATAATCATAAATTGTTAATACTGACAGATATTTTGTATATCAGGTCTGTAGTTCCTGCAGTCTGAGGAACTCCTGTCAGTTAGCATATCTTTTAACAAACAAAGAGGATGAGGCACGGACTATTGATATAATGCGTGTACTATTGATTTATGGTTTTGATTTTATAAATGGATCAGTGGTCAATAAGGATCTTTTGAAACAAAAGTCTGTGAAGATTGTTGCCCGTAAGTTACTTCATGAGGTTGTCAAGTTGAGTGCTGTTCCAATAGATCCGAATCTTCCTCCTCCTATAATAAAGAAGCCTCCACCAAAAGTGAAGCAACCCCCTCCCCCTCCAAAGAAGCGTGTTGGACGTGATGACATTGAAATGAAAAAAGGGGATTGGCTTTGTCCTAAGTATAAATTCTTCTTTCCTAGCCATTACTCTTGTCTTTTGAATTCTTGGCAGCAAGTTACTAATCGAGACTGAGATGCCTTGAGTTCATGGAATTGTTAATTCTTTAATATTATTTACTGTTTGCTTGGTTTAGTTGTGTAAAAACACATTCTGGGCCTCACTAATTTATGTTTCTGGATATTAAATTCTTCTGGTATTCCAGAGATGCTATAATTTTCTGAAGATGCTTATTTTGGTCTCAGGTGTGACTTCATGAATTTTGCAAAGAATACTGTTTGTCTACAGTGTGATGCTAAGAGGCCAAAGAGACAGCTGCTTCCTGGAGAATGGGAATGTCCTGAGTAAGTTGTGTTTTTCTTTTCTTTGCTTATCAACAAAATTGGTCATTTCAAGACTTGTTAACAGCAATTTTTTTTCATATGCTTTCCTCTGCCATGTTACTCTTGGCTCACTAGAGTACTTATGTAATCCATGATCTTTTTGTTTTCCTTTTTTCACTGTTGACCAAGGAAATAGTCATGCAACCTGGTATCATATAACTATGTGAATCTTTTCTGCATCATTTTCCAGGATTTATTTTGCTTCCTTTTTTCCCTTATTTGGGGGAGGGGTGTTGGAAAAAATGTCAACCTGTGTTTACACTCTTGGCTAACCCTTGAATGATACTCCTAACTCCTTGAATGATCATCAAATAGACCTACAAAATTCAGCTCCAAACTTCTATGGTATCTAAATTTGGTGAATTGTTTGCTTATTTGTTCATTCTTTGATATGGCAGGTGCAATTTCTTAAATTACCGAAGAAATATGGCATGCTTTCATTGTGATTGCAAACGTCCACCTGATGCATTTGTGGAGAATAAAATGCAAGGAATGCAACCAGGTCCCAGAACAAGGTTGGAGAAGGTTGCCAGGCAACAAGAGGTTTCTAATGCCTGGAATTTTGACTTTGATGATGATGAATCAGATGGAGCAGATGTTGCAGCTTTTGAGCATGCAGATACACCAGTAATTGATGGAGATTCTCCTTCAGATACTGGGCCCCCTAGAGGTAACTTTAGAGGGCTCGGAAATGATTTCAATGATGGAGGGCAAGTCCAAAGGAATGAAAGAGATTATTCTGATCCTGACAGCAACAGACCTGGAGTGGGGTTTGATGATTTTGATGATGAAGATGATGTTGACAGTTATGAGATAGATACACAAAATAGTAATCCTGCTTGGAGAGCTGCTTCAAATGATTTTTCTCATGTTGAGGGGTTTTCTGAGTCAGGAGGTGTCAGGGGCTTCAATCATGGTTCTGTTGCTTATAGGACAGCAAGGCCTCCATCATACAGTGAGCCATCTAAGTCCTTACGTAGAAAAGCAACCTTCTCTGATTCTGAGCTGGATTTTGATTCAGATGGAGAACTTGCAGTTCATCCTAACTGGAAGTCCAGTCATGTTGCTGACTCAAGGCATAGAAGTGGTGGTGCAAGAGTTTCTTCTAGAGGATTAAGCTTTGGCTCAGATGATGAAGTTGAGCTCAATTCTGATATGGATGATGATTTTGATGACTATGGATCCCAGCAGGAGAAAGGAAATAGAAGGGGTTATAGTAGAGGGGGTTTTCAGAGGGGTGGGAGATTTGATGTTAATGATGGTTCCTTTTCTGGTCCAGAACTGGAAAACAATGGCTCAGGTTTCCAGAGAAATAGGTCAGCTGTAAGGAAGATAGGATCTGGTGGAAGAGGAAATAATTTTAGCAGCAGCAATGACTATTACTTTGATAAAGATGCAAAACTTAGAACCAACAGCAAGATGGGTGTTCGAAGGAATGATGGTTATGAAAGATCATCTAGAGATTCTCGTGGTGATAATAGGTTTAGGGCAGATTACTATGGTAGTTGGAGAACAGACAACAGAGAGGGTTATAAACAAAGTGAAGGATTTAGAGATCATAAAGGTGGTGACTATGGCTATCGGAGAATGAACAACAGGGGTTATGAACGAGGTGAAGGATTTAGAAACCAGCAACGTAGAAGGTCAGATAAGTATGATAGGGACAGGGATTGGGATCCCAGTGAATTCAGAAACAGTAGGCGCGTTAATGACAGGTAAGTCTGAGTTGTAACCAGATTACATGCTGCTTCATTTCATGGAGGCTTCAGAAGCAATAGGTTCTTGAAATCAATGATAAGACAAGGTGATTATTAGTCCTGTTGAAAGAGGCTGCCTCTGGAGCAAGGTATCAAAGAGGTAAACTCGTTTTCCTATCTACTGACTGTTTCCTGTTTAGAGGAAATCTTTTGGTCTTGCCATAGGGTGTTCTTGTGTGCTGGAAAGATGCTTGAATCTGTTGGTTTCATTGAAACAGAAATAATGTTTTCTGGGTTCTCTTTCAAGAGAGAAAGCAAGGGAATCAATTGCCGTGGGATGATAGGTGTATCAAAATGATAAATTTATTTCATATTCTTTCAAGGTCTCTAGCTTCTTCTTTTTCAACTATAATGTGTTATAAGAGTCTACTTTTTGATGAAAACTATTCAGTTAGGAAAGCAGCATCGTTCATATATATAGTTTTTCAAAAAAATTTAAAAATCTGGCATGGAGCATTGCTTGGTTTATGGTATGGTTGGAAACCTGGTAAGCTCCTATAAATGTAATTAAGCATTGTTAAATCAAGAGGGATGTGATAGATTAATCGTCTGAATGTTATCTTAGAAAATTTATCCTAAATTTCACCCAAAAATGTTGTGGTCCATGCATTCTGAATGGGGAATTAAGGCTCTCTCAACATGTTTATTTAAACTTTCAGCATGATTCATGCAACAAAAGCAAAACACGAGTCATGCATGAAAACACAATTCATGCATGGATCTTAAACTAATTCTTGATGTCACCCTAGAAACCAAGAAGAAAAGATAATGGATCATAGAAAAGACTTAAATGAGAGTGCAATCTCCTTATACAAAAACCAAAATTGCATGGTGATCCTTAAATTGAATTGATAAGAACAGGTACTTAAATAACAAAAAAAAAAAAAAAAAGTTGATGCGAAAAGATTGGTATTTTATACTTTAATATAATTCAAATGCTAAAAAAATTAACTGAAAAAATACTTTCTAAATTCTTAATTGGGATTTTTTTATCACAACAGAATTCATGCCACCAAAATAACAGATTTCATGCATGAGTGATGAGTCTAAACTCTAATTCTTTGGATGACTACAAAGGGAATTAGATGCCCTAGTAAAGTAGCAAGTGCAATCATCTTTCGAAAAATAGACAAAAATGTATGTTTTTTTTTGAAGTTTCAGAATAATAATAAAAACCTTATATTGTCAAATTAGACCCCCCCCCCCCCCCAAAAAAAAAATAAAAAAGATATTTGGTACATGTAAATTTTGGAACTTTTTCTCAGTTATTTTTAAAATTCATATATTTACTTATGAATTGTAGGTTTTCAAATCAATTGCACAGGGGTGTTTAAATAGTATTTTAAGTATTATTATATTTTAATTTTGCACGTCAGCCTAAAAAACACTTTCTGTTAATTTTTCACCAAAGAAAAATCATGAAAACCCTAAAAATATATCCTCTAAACAAAGAAACTTTAAATCTCTTTTGAATTATTTCTAGACAGGTTGTATCTTCACTTTAAAAAGTAATGATAGAGGGGATAAAAATTTAGAACCAAAATTTAAGATTAATCAAATAGTATAAATCATATAATTAAATTAATTGATGTGTATAATATTACAATTCTTGAAAAAAAAAGTTAATTATTAAATAATATAAAATTTATTTTAAATATTTAAATAATATAATTTATAGCACCTCGTTGATCTAAATTTTTGGTCCCATTAATCATTACTCCTCTTCAAAAGTTAGAAACTTTGATAAGATTTGATTTAATTTAATAAAATAATCTAATAACTTTTGTATTTTTTTCTATTTCATCTAATATCTTTAGACATTTTTAGATTTATTTATTATCTTTTATTTTTATTTGAGTTTAGTTTAATTTATTAATTTTTTAACAATAATTTTATTTTATTTGGTCAAATTGATCTTCAACTATAATCCTTTGTGAATTTTTATTTCTTAAAATTAATTTTGAAATAAAACTAATTTTGTGAAGATGATAAATTTTTTTTTATTGTTTGAAGAATTACAATGTTTATCACATGCTACTTTAACTTTCCTTTTAATAATTTTCTTTTATTGTAAAAACTACAATTATTAATATATTTTAATAAATTACACAATTTATCGTGAACTACTTTATTAATGAAGTTGATTTTATTTTAATTTTGTTTTAATTTTTCTATTTTTTTATTAAAACTAATAAAAGTTTTATATAATACAATTATTAATATATTTTAATAAATTACACAATTTATCGTGAACTACTTTATTAATGAAGTTGATTTTATTTTAATTTTGTTTTAATTTTTTTATTTTTTTTATTAAAACTAATAAAAGTTTTATATAATAAATTATTTTAAAATGTTTTATAAAGTTTATAATTATTTAAAAAAAAAAACTAACTTTCTAAATTAAAATAAAATTAAACTAATAGTTAATACCCTAAGTCATAAAATTCAGAATTCCTAATTTTTCCAAATTTCCACTTTGGTTCTACCAAGTACCAACCTCCTTGGCAGTATAAAATACCGGCGAAAACAGAGCAAAACCTTGAAGAACATGACGATGTCAAAGCTCCCGGAAAATTTAACGGTGGACATTCTCTCAAGGCTGCCCGTGAAAACTCTTTCCAGATTCAAATCCATCTCCAAAGATTTCCTCACCTATCTTTCCGACGACCACTTTTTCCACCAACTCCACCGTCTCCGATCACAAAAATACCCCTTTGTTCTCTCCGTCACCTTCTCCGTTGAGAAAGAGCCTCTCGCCACCGTCCACATATCTTCCTCCGATCACCGGGGGCAACCCATTAACCAGTTCGCTAAAAAGATCGAAATTGAATCCCGGCCTGTGGCCGATCTGCTCCCTTCCCACCACCACCTCGTTTGCATCGCCTCAAGAAACAACATTTATATCTGCAACCCCAGTACGGAGGAGCTACTTCCCCTGCCTCCAAGCTCTGTTCTGAGGAAATTCTGCCCAGCAGTAGGATTTGGTTACTTGCCTTCCAAGAAAGAGTACAAAGTTCTGAAACTGAGTTACCTCCAGGTCGACTTAGACGATCCTAACAACTGGGTAATTGAAGCAGAGATACTTACAATCGCCACTCCCACCAACAATCTTTGCGAGGTTTATTTTTCTTTATGGAGGGTCTTGAAAGAAAAGTGTCCTTATGTGGTTGAAGGTCCTTCTGTTTTTGTCAATGGATTTGTCCATTGGAAGATTCACAAGAATCCTTTGTGGGTTCAAATCCGAGGAGGAGATGAAAGGATACTCTCATTCAACCTGGAAGAAGAAAAATTTCAAACTCTTCCTCGTCCTCTTAGTGTAACAGGGTATGATTCTGAATTCGAGCTAGCTGGAATTAGAGGGAATCTCTGGTTAGTTGAGTACACACACGAGAGTTTCGTCATGGAATTGTGGGTTCTTAAGGATTGGGAGAACCCTTTATGGAAGAGGGAATGCAGAATCGATTGTAGAACAATTGGGAAAGACATTGGAGCTCGGATGATGCATCCATTGGATTTTCAGAATGCAGAGGAAATCCTGTTTAGAGTTGATGAATTTGGGTTAATCCGTTACAATGTCAAGAATAAAACTTACTCTGATTTGAGAGAGGAGAAGAGTAGTTTTAGGTTTTGTTATTATACAGATGGTTTCTTGTCATTTTGAGAGTTTTCATTTTTCATTCATCAAATCTTTTTCTCAACCTTTTTTTATATATACAATAAAAGTATGGTTTTGTTAAACCATGTGTAGTTCAAAGTTCAAACTGTACTTTACCAAGGCTAAACAGAAAAAGGTAAAAACAGTAGATCATAATCTGTAGCACTAACAGAAAGAACTAGTAATCATGATACGTATAAACAATTAAATATAGAGAGTATTGAAGTATCAGTAAAATCAATAGAACTATGAATTTAGGCTAATACTGTGTCAAGACTAAAACTTTCTTTGATTATTATTATTATTATTTTTTAAGTAGTTGAGGTGTTTTCAAACTAACTTATGCATGTCTTGAGATTAATCCCTCTTTAGTTAAGTTAAAAATAGTTAAGTTAAAGGCAGACCATTAACGTCAAAACTAGAGATGAATTAATTTCTCATTGGTCTTCTTCCTAAAGAATTGAACATTGGTTAGTAAGGGAAAAAAAAAATCTCTAGCCAATTAGGCCACAACTCTTCGCATAAACTTTTATGTAATATGAGGGAGGAGAAGAGTAGCTTTAGGTTTTGTTATTATACAGATGGTTTCTTGTCATTTTGAGAGTTTTCATTTTTCATTCATCAAATCTTTTTCTCAAGCTTTTGGTTTCATCAATTGTTGTTTTGTATAACGATTTGTAAGTGTTGCTGTTAAGTCCCCAGCAAAACTGGTGGCATATCCTGATCTCGTACCTTTTATCTTTTACTACCACAACAATTTATCAACAACGAAACTGCAAATTCAGCAATATGACAATTAAGAAAAATACATTGGAAAAAACTAAAATATTTTATTAATTTTTTATTGACTTCTTGATTTTGGTATATAAAATCAAATCTTCCTCATCATGCAGCTAACTATATGAAGATCAGTTAATCAACCAACAGAAGGTACTTGGAGAACATTCCCTTGTGGGTTAGAGACGATATAAACACGGTTGCAACAGAAATCTGGGCTTCCAACCCTTCCTGGAGTAAGTATCATAACAGTCACATCTGGATTGTCCTTTTGAATTATGGCTTTTGCTGCCTCTGCATTCTTTCCCACTAGTTCAGGCCACCTAAACTTATATTTTCCTACGCAACAAAATTACAAAACCTCAATTACTAACACAGGCGGAGCAACATGTAGACCCGCTCCGGAGGGGGGTGAGGGTGGGTGTTCCCCTTGAACTTTTGGAAAAAATTTAATTCAATCCCAAATCTTTGAAGCTTTTAAACATAAATTCTATTATAAGTAGTCATTAATCTTTTAAATATAAGACTTTTTTTCCCAGAAATTTTTATTTTGTTTCAACTAATATTTCTAAATTTTATGATAATAATCATCATTAGTTGATAAAAAAATCATAATTATATGTTGTATTAGCTTTAATATTAAAATTTAAATTAAACATTGGTATGCCAATTAGTGAATATTAAATATAAAAAAATTCTAAACTTTTTATAAATAATTGATAAAAAAATTTATAAATTTCTAACACACCTCCTCTTTTCTCTCTTCCACATCCGCTATTTGCTTGAAAACCCTAAGTTATTTCTTTTACAATGCTTAAAATCACTTTAAAATACTCAATTATATACGTTATTTAGTCTTTTTTTTTTTAAAATTAAATTAATAATAAAAAATTTACCCTTAATACAAAACAAACTATTGAATGGTCATATCTAATTTTTCTTCTTTTTGTCATTGATGTGATTCATTATTGCAAAAATATTATTTTTTTTATTTTTAATTGATTTTTTTGGCTCTTTTTTTTTTTTTTCGCAAAGATAACTTAAAAAATATTCACTAATTACTAAAAGAGACCTTTATAGATTTTGTTTTGGTCATTCCTAAGCACTATTAGAGCTTCCTTTCTCTCATTTTCCTTTGCCAAAAATTTGGCTCCCCCTCTCAAGAAATCCTGGCTCCACTACTGAATTTACTAATAATCCCAAGCTTGACTCTATAGACTTAATCTAACAGAATTATCCTCCCTTTATATTCTAAAATAATAAATTTTGATTTATTGAAAAAAATTAACAAGACTGTTGAGTCAAACAGAAGCTTTAAGTTACCATGTAAATATTACTAATTCGACTAATTAAAAGTATTATTAGATTTGAAATCGAGGTTCTTAATTAAATATGGTAGAATCAGCTTGACTCAAATCGAGGTCGATCTGATGGCTAGCAGATCAATCAACTAAATTACAGTGCTAAATAAAAATTTTCGCTTTGATAATATGGATACTCATAGGCCTGAGTAGTCTTACAGAGATGCATGTGTGCATTCTAACGAAATGGTTGCTTTGAACACTTAAGAATTGAAAGGGACATTTTTCTTACCCAGGCCGCAACATGCAGTGTCTTCGCAAGTACCACTTGCACATGGTGGGTAACGAGGCCAATGAGCTGAAGACATTTTCTGATGATATATATATGTATATATATTTTGGTTTTTGGTTGTGTTTGGATTTCATGAACTTGCTGTGCTATATATACATGTCTATAGTTATCCAAGAAAAGAAAAATATAAATTATGTAAACCGTGAATTAAAGAACTTGCATTGAAATCCACCAATTAAAGAACCTGCCGTTGAAATCCACCAATTAAATAAGGATAGGCTTTTCAAGAAAAAAAACTCTGAATATTTAATTGGTGGATTTCAATGGCAAGTTTTTTTTTTCTTATTTAACAAAACTTAAAAAACTTAATAGTAATTTCTTTTCACTTAATAGTTATCTCTTTTCATTGAAATTAAAAATTTCTAATTTTAAATCATATAACATACCAGTGAGGTAGGATAAAGGATGAAAAAAAGTTATTTTTCATTGTGGTGCAACTAAGATAAAAAAAATTCTACTCTTTTTTTTTTTTTGTGTTTACTATTAGGGTGTTTTCAGAATTTCTATACATTTTGAAATTATTATCTCTTAGAACAATCTTAAAAATATACTCTTAAATTTGTTTTATGCACTTAAAAAAATTTAAATGCTAAGTCCAAGACTTGATAAATCTAATCTATAAGATGAAAATGATTGAAATACACTTAATTTAATATATTTTTTAATACTTGTCTTAGCTTAACTATTATAATATAATAAAATATAAT
>BPVZ01000050.1:2066214-2080139 GCA_020521535.1 Rubroshorea leprosula | reverse complement strand
GGAAGAAAAAGAAATGGGTTAAGATCGATTTTGCAGATGGAGTGGATATGAGAGAGCATTCAGAGAATAAAAAGAAATGGGTTAAAATCGATTTTGCATATGGTGAAGATGAAAGACCAGTTTGCAGGTAACTGGAATCCATTTGAGGGGTTTTGTGTGAAGAAGATGAAGATGACATGTCATAAAAGAAAAGGTCCAGCTAAGCATCTTTTTTAAGTTGTGCCCGCCATGTCATCAAAAAAAATATAAAAAATGTCATGTGGCCGAGTTAATGGCTCAAATTGACAGAAGGATTAACGGAGTGCATTTTGTATAGTTGAGGGATCAAAAAAGTGCAAAAAATTGTTAAGGGACCAAAAATGTGCAACTCACTAAAGTTGAGGGACCAAATTTAACATTTAACCTAAAATATAGCACCTTTATTTTCAACTGTTGTTAATTAAATTAGTAACCTTAAGGACCCTGTATGGTAACATTGCCTTTTCGGTTTTTTTTTTTTTAATCCAAATTTTGAGTGATCAAATTAACAATTATAAAAAAAATTAGAAAAGAAATCCACAACTTGTTAAGTAGGAATTTTAAAACTGATAACCAATTTTTTTTTTTTCAGAGTATAAATTTTTTTAATTTCAATTTAGTATTGGTAATTTTTTTGCAATAAAAACAAAAAATTGAAAACCACAATATTACAATAGAAGGGTAAAAGTGACAATTGGAAACTTTCTTCCTAAACTTTTTTAATAATATGTTTAGATTGAAGAGAATGAAGACGAGAAGAAAGAAGCTGAGGAAAATTGTATCCTTCAAATCCTTTCCTATTCCTCCTCCCTTTTCATTTGGATAAATAAATAAATTAAAAGAGAAAATAAAGTAAAGGACTTTTTCCCCCTCCCCTCCTCCCCTCTAGTTTTTGTAATGGTAATTAAATGAAGAAATTTTTTCCTTTTTTCATCAACCAAACATATTGTAAATTTTTTTCTTTCTAAGATTATTTATGTATTTTCACAAATTAATACTAAAACAAAAGAAGAGTAAAAGTGGTATTTTTAACTTTTATTTTTCCTAAAATAATTCTTAACTTGTAAAATTTTCTTTTCACATTGTTTGAAGAGAAAAAGTTCCCCCCTACTCTCTTTGTATAGGACCCATTTGACAATATTTCTGCCAACTTTTCCTATACTATTTTCTTACCAAACATGTAAAAGTTAATAATCTAATAAAATTGTAATAAAATTTTATTACAAAACTTATTAATTTTTCATATAATATTTATCAATTTTCTATATAGAATTTTCTAAATTACTTTTTCTATAAAAACTTTTCTAATAAAAATAGCTTTCTAAGCAAACAGGTCCCATGACTAAACTTAACCTTGCTAAATAGTCTTAGGTTTTTATTGAGAAGTGTAAATTTTTTTTTAAACAAAATGACTCTTAGTTCAAAATTTGAAATGTTCGAGTGGGTGAATGAAATTATCCAAGAATACAAGGATCCTCTACTCAAATACAGACAAAAATTTCAAATATAATCTGGTGTTATCCCCACAAGAATCCTAAGCTGCAATGCCCTAATCTGACCGTCATACAAAACATACTTGCCACGTGTACGGTTATGATCATTCCAAGTACAAATCTTCCTGATCCCACCCTCACGACATAAAAGTCAGTGTACCAAATAAATTTTGAGAAAAAAATTAAAAAAAGAAAAGAAAAAATCTGATTGGCTGAATCCCCTTTATATTCAAGTTTCGCGGCAACGCTCTTTGTTTCCATCCCTCAAAAATTTTTTCTATCTGAAAATAAAAATTTTTATCTCTCTCTCTTTTCTCTCTCTAAAATCCCTCTGAAGTCTGAGTAAAGTTCTTCTCTTTCTGTTTCGAAGCCCTTCATTCTCTCTGTCTGGGGAAGACCCAGATCGCGTTTGGCTAGAATTGGTGGCGGTAAGTCTGAGGTCTCGGATCTGTGAATTAGGGTTTAAAAAGTGAAGATTTTGTCTGTTTCGTTTGTCTTTCGGAAGAATTTGTTGGAAATTTTTGAATGTTGACGGGTTTTTGGAAGTGTTTCGGTTGTTCTGTAGTGGGGTTTTGGCCTTTTTTTGAACTGGCGTTATGGTTTGAAGTGATTCGGTTTTTTGGGATTTTCAACTCAATTTGAATTTGGGGTTCTGGGATGGGTGATTTATGGTTTCCCTTGAGTTTTTCTTTGTGAAGTTGGTGTAGCAAGTACTGATTCATCGGGTCTTTATTTGAAATTGGGGTTTTGGGGAATATGGGGATTTGAATGTGTTATAGATTTGTCTCGTATTTCTTTTCCTTTGTCCAGTATCTTGGCTGTGCAATGGGTAGCTCTTCTCTTGTCCAGTTTTTATAAATTTGAAGCATTCTGTTGGGTCTATTCTAAGTTTGTTTTAGAGCAAACTGTTTCTGAAATTTCTTGCTTTGAAAATTTGTTAATTCTTGATGGATTCAAGAAGAGTGGAAAGAAATTTCTCTGATTTGTTTGTACATCTCCTTTCATTTTTTGTACTTCTTGTGATTTTCTACTTGTGAGGTAATATCTCTTGTGATTTGGGGAGAAATGGATTGAAAAAGTTGCTATCTTATAATTTGGCAGTTGAAGCACAATTTCTAATATGTGAAAGACCTCCCGAAAAGGAACATTCTTGAATATTTTTCCATTATCTACCATTACGTTGGCCAGTTTAATTCACCCTTCTTTCTTTGTGCTCGTTACTGGTTTGTTTCAGATAGAGAAAGTTATTAATGGCCCCAGCAAAGAAATCTAAAAGTATCAACAAACGATATTCAAGTATACAGGAAGTCTCTCCTGATAAAGATGCTGACAATCCAAGCAAAAGTAAACAACGGGTGAGCATTTGCCACTCCTGGAGTTTATCTGTTTTGAGGCTACAACAAGACTCAATTGTTTCTTTTGGAAATTTTCTTATTTATAAGCCTTGAGAAACTTCTGATGTTATAATTTGTTTCTTTGAATCTTTTTTTGAGAAATTTATGATGTTATAATTTGATTCTTTGTTGCTCTCACTGATTTTGTTGGTCCAGCTAGCACTAACTGAATGGATGTATTACATAACAACCTCTTCACCTTACCCCAACAAACTCCTTTCTAACACTTTACAGACATCTATATGTTCTATGGAAACAGCCCAAGTCCTTGAAAATTTCAAAAATTTGAAGTACTTGTGTTAGGGAGACACTTGTATCAGACACATGATCTTGGGTCCATGCAATGTGGCAATATGGTGTGCCAAACTTGATTGTGTGTAACTCTGCTTTTGCTTTACTGTTTTTCTTTTTCTAGTCATTGACTATTGTATTTTCTGCCATGAAGAAGAAATTGTCAGACAAGTTAGGTTCTCAATGGAGCAAGGCAGAACTGGAGCGTTTTTATGAAGCATATCGAAAGTATGGAAAAGATTGGAAGAAGGTGCAGTAATTGTTGGTCATTTTATGATGAATACTTTGAGAAATTTCCTAATAGAGCATTATATAATTTTTCACCTAATTCATTAGGTTCTCTCCCATGTGATGATGTTCTACCCCTTTTTTTGTGCAAATCAATTTATCATTTTTCTCAATGTTTTAACTTAATGGTTTCTTAATCCTCAGGTTGCTTCTGTACTGCATAATAGATCAATCGAAATGGTGGAGGCCCTTTACAACATGAACCGGGTATTCTAAGTCATTTTTTGCAGCCTAAATAATCAAGACATTACTGATTGTAACTCTGTTGTCTAATCTTGTATGCTTTTGGACTTTTTCTGCTTACTGATTTTAAGTGCGCATAACATGTGGAGCTGTCAAGATTGGTATGTTGAACATTAATGCTTCATAAGTAATAGATTTACAAATCTAGGTACCTTGTCTTTAGGTGTTTATTGCGGATACTGATGTAACTGATGAAGCATGATAGTTGCTCTAACTGACAGTTATTGCAATTATTATTGTTAATATGAGTTTGATTTTCAGGCATATCTATCACTGCCAGAGGGAACGGCTTCTGTGGTTGGCCTTATTGCGATGATGACAGATCACTATAATGTCCTGGTGAGATTTGAATTTATAAATATAAATTTGAATTTTTTTTTTCCCGATATTTTTACTTTTGATTGATTTCTCCCTTCCTCTATTAATTTTTAAATTATAGTATTAGGTTATGAAGTTGTAACATCCAACTCATCTATGCACTTAGTATTTGAACATGAATGCATGCTTGTACAAATCTGTTTCTTCTATCCACAAGTGAAAGCTTCCTTATCCCATGGATTATAAATGAACAGGAGGGAAGTGATAGTGAAAGAGAGAGCAATGATGCTTCTCAAATACCTCGGCGAGCTCAAAACCGCAAACGGCCAAGGGTTCAGCTTAATTCTCCTAAAGAGGATAGCTTTCACCATCCATCAATAGCGTCAAGTGAGGGATGTCTATCCTTATTGAAAAGGACTGGCCTCAATGGTAAGATATGTTGCCATTGGTAGCACACTACTGCCTGGTTTTTGTTCACTCTGGTTACTTTCTTTCTTGTACTCTGTGCCTTATTCTTTCTTCTTATTTTTATTGCTTTTTTCAGTAATAATAATTAATAAATATGATCATTCAGACATAAGGGTATGGAATTCAATCTATTGTGAATAAAAAGGCAAAGATACTAGTGCTTTTACTTGTCTGTGGGTCATAGGAATGGAAAACTTTATTGTTTCAAACAGGGTTATTTTTTATGAAAAGGGCAAAGAAGTGCATACCAGATAACAATGACCATGATTCAACTTGACTACATAGAAAAATGGAAATTAGGATAAATGGTGGTTGTGCAAAGATGATGCTTCAAAAGATCTAAGATTATTCTGGAGGATTCAAGTCAGTTGATAATAATCCAATAATGAGCGATTTTAGCTTTCTAGATTTAATGGATGTAGGATGAACTTTAAACAGTTATCCACCTTTATGGTTTGATATTAGGGATGTAAAAAAAGTGTATGACTCTAGCATTCATTGTTTAAGAAATTGTGAATATATTTTGCTCAATTCTTGCTAGTTCATGAGAGAATGGTTAATTGAAACCTGGAAAGTATGGGATGAACTTGTCTCTTTTGGAGTATTTAAACCTAATAATTATGTAATATCTTGGATCAAACAGTGAAACTACTGATGCAGTTGAGATTGTATTGTAATCCTTCCAAAAACTGTGATTGATGTTATCATTTGTTGCCAAATTATTTCTAGATACTCATCCTCGTGCGGTGAGGAAAAGGACACCTCGGGTCCCTGTTTCAAATTCCCGCAAGAGAGATGCTAATGAAAGTTACACTTCACCAAGTAAAAGGAACCGGAAGTCAGAGGTGGATGCTAATGATGATGTAGTCGCTGCATTGGCATTAACGGAGGCTTGGCAAAGGAGAGGCTCTCCTCTAGTTTCTCAGATGCCAAGAAGTGACCACGCTAAACCCTCACCTATTCACAGCTGGGATAGGATGGTACTTCAGCTTTCCTTTACATTCTGAATTATTTTTTGTTGCCTTGTTTCTTATCCATTCAATAAATGATGTTGTCTGTGTTCCTTGTATGCAAGCAGTTTCCACAATCAGAGACATGCAAAGCCAAGCACAGTGATGCTTTCTCTGAAGAAGGGACTGAAGGTAGCACGGGTGGTAAGGAAAGTGGCGATGTGCCTTATGGCAGACATAGAGCTTCCTTGGTAGATATGGAAGGTGTAGGCACTGTGGAAGTTCATCACAAGGGGAAAAAGTTTTACAAGAAGAAGGTCAAAGTTGAAGAGATGAGGAACAATTTATCTAATGATAGTGGTGAAGCATGTAGTGGCACTGAAGAATGGCTTAAAGGCAGTGCTCAAAAAGGGAAAGTTGATATTGAGGTTTCCAGTGCAAAAGTTGAGCAATATTTGCCGCGGAGTCAGAGAAAGAGAACTAAAAAACTTTTCTTTGGAGGTACAAACTGGAGAGTTGGATAATTTACATTTAAATGGTCCTATCCTAACAAAGAACATGATTTTAAAAAAAGAGAGAAAGAAAAGGGTTTTGACATTGCATCCACTGCTAAACTGTTTATGTAGTGATTGTAACAGTCTTCAGTTTTAGTACCACATAGATGCTAATATTTTTATTCCTTTTAATTATGCTTCCTCATTCAGATGAAACCCCTGCCCTAGATGCGCTGAATACATTGGCGAGTTTGTCAACCTTAATGTTGCCAACTTCTACAATGGATTCAGGTAGGTGTTCAACTTCTGCTTGAATGTACATCATTGCATTCCTGCTTCATTTATTTATTTAGTGTTAGTTCTTTCTTTCTCTGTGAGGTAAACTTATAACATTCTTACTCATTTGGTCACTATTTTCATGTTGATTTTAGAATCACCTGTTAAATTTAAGGAAGATGGAACTGCACTTGAAACAGATGAGAAATCAACAATACCTGAAGCTGCCTCTATGAGTCACCATAGACATAAAATCAAGCACCTTGGGTTGAGAGAAAAATCAGTTAAGGTGATTAATGCTGTTGAGGATTCTCCCTCCAGAAAATCAAAAGTTGAGAGGTACTCCACAACCAATAAAAAAGCTGCCTCTAAAACAAAACAGCAGCCTGAACTTACCAATAACACATGGAAGAGAAAACGAAAATCCTTTGTGTCAAAGGTAATGTTAGATTTTCTTTAGTTAGCTGTTAGCATTGACTTCGAATCTTGAGTTCATTAGAAAAGCATTTTTTGAAGCTGCAGGCACCAAATGCAGAAGCTCCTGTGCAATCTCAATCTATTAAATCTGTGGAGAATAAGGTATGAAAATCAGTTGACTTGGACTTGTGATTTGTAGGAAGCTTATTGGATCAAGAAATTAAAATGTCCTACACTTGTGGATATGACACTTGTACTCAAACGGTCAGCCACTTACAAAGTTGGTTGTTCTTGATTTCAACTTGATTTACTAAAAGAACTTATACAAGTAATGGATTCCATACTTCTTTCAAAGAAGTATGCATATAATGTAACCTTTTAATGTCTATTGTTTTGGCACAAGAGAAAGGAATACTTGATTGCATTGAAATTTCTTTGTTTAATGATATACGTTTAATGAAAAGTCTTTGTAGCTTTCTGTTGGAATTTCATCAGATATTTTTTGATGCAGATGATTTGCCTTTTCCCTTTTAGGCATGGCTGATATTGTTTTCCTTTTTACTTACTATTTTCATGGGTGCTTGTAGGACACAATTGAAGAAGAGAATAAACATATTCCTAAAGGCAAAATAAATGGTCAAGTTTCAGCTCAATCAAAACAATGGAAATCAGTCAGGGTGTCAGAGGGTTCCCCTATTAATGTTGGTCAGAGGAAGTCTGGAATTGACTTAGGGGTATCAGCTGCAGAAGTTCCTGTGAGGTTATTAGCAAGAAAGCATCAAAATAGGCGTAAGATGAATTTAAAGAGAGTTTTGATCTCAAAGGAGGTCAAGTCTTCTGAGAACATATTGAAAAATCAGCCTAGGAAACAGTCTCCCATACAACAAGAAAAATCATCTCTAAAAGTAAGATTAGCATAATTGTTTCTTTCTTTTTTCTTCCTTATCACAAAGTAAAATGTAAATCTTAGAGCATTTATTCATGTACATGTTATTGGATTTCAGAGAAAGCTTTCTTCTTGCTTGTCATCTGATATGGCCCGGAGATGGTGTAGTTTTGAGTGGTTTTATAGTGCAATTGACTATCCTTGGTTTGCGAAGAAGGAGTTTGTTGAATACTTAAATCATGTGGGATTGGGGCATATTCCAAGGCTTACTCGTGTTGAGTGGGGTGTCATAAGAAGGTAAGCTTTTCAAAAACCTATGACTGATATTTCTGGCAAAACAAAGAATTTATAGTGTATTTCTTGTCAATGCAGTTCCCTTGGCAAACCCCGGAGGTTCTCTGAACGCTTTTTACTTGAAGAAAGGGAGAAGCTTAAACAATACAGAGAATCTGTCAGAAAGCATTATACAGAACTTCGCACTGGTGTCAGGGAAGGACTTCCAACAGACCTGGCACGCCCTTTATCAGTTGGGCAAAGGGTGATTGCAATTGATCCCAAAACAAGGGAAGTTCATGATGGGAAAGTGCTTACAGTTGATCATGATAGATGCAGGGTTCAGTTTGACTGTCCTGAAATAGGAGTTAAATTTGTCATGGTAATGGCATTTCTATGTATTTTAACTTCAGCTGTTTCATCTTATGTCTGTTTTTGAAATGAAAAAGGCATATCTTGTTGCAGGATGTTGACTGTATGCCATTAAATCCACTGGATAACATGCCAGAAGCTCTTAGGAGACAGAACCTTTCTATTGATAAGTACTCTTTGACCTCTAATGAGTCTCGAGTTAATGGTCATTCAAATCTTTTTGGATCCATCTTTTTCGCTCCAAGTGGACATCTTGAGAATGGAACCAGCCCCTTTAATGCTACAGTAATGCAAGCAAAGGTTAGAATGCCTATCAATTACAGTACTATTTTCTGTTACTCCTAAATTTCTGTGTTCTGTTTATTTTTAACCTTTTTTTATTTTCTTTTCATAAAAATAGTATAAAAGAAAGTTCTAACTTGCTAAGTTAATTCAGGGCCCGTTTAGTAACATTAGTGATTTTGGTTTTGTTTTTATTTCTTTTACTTTTGGACATTAATATTGTTTTTTATGTCTATTAGATATCATTGCACATGTGTATATTTAATTTATATAAAAAATATATATTTATAACTATAAATTCAAAACAGTACATGGTATAGTCCAGTAGTAGCAAAATTGGTATGCATGCCAGTACAGTATTGACAACTTTGGTTATGATGCAATATTATTACATCTTTAACTAATCTCACATTCTTGGGGGTTGCCTAGCTGGATACAAACCATAATAATCTTCAAGCAAAGGCAGCAACTTATGGCCAACCTTTTACCATGGCACATATCCAAGGGAGGGATGCTGATATAAATGCTATTTCTGAGTTGAATCATGCCCTTCATAAAAAGGTATTCAACATTGGATAGACTATATTTATGCTATTCTTATTTAATACATCTTAATAAAAAAGGTTCAGTTAAAGCTTCTGATGCCTAATTTAGTAATTAGACGATGTGTTGTAGTTTATCATGCTAATTGACTTCATAATCAAGTAATCTTTTTGTGAAACAGTTTCCCTATTATCCATTTTTATGGCTTTTGGTGATTTTGCTTGTTAAACTGTGAGCTTTCTGAGGACCATTGTAGTTTCTTAAATTGGGGTTGGCATTTTGGAATTGTGCTTCATTAACTTGTAAATCCATTGTATATGTAAGTGTTCTGTTACATAAACTGTATCATTTTCATTTTATCTAGTTGAGTTTGATATATATGATCACTTGCAGAAGTTTATGAATATTTTTGTGCTGATAGAGCTGCCTTTTTTTTCTTTTTCTTTTCTTTTTTCTTTTTTTTTTCTTCCATCCAATTAAAATAACTTCAGGAAACATTATTGATGGAGCTAAGAAACACAAACAATGACATAAGGGATAACCACAATGATCTAGAAAGCATTTTGAAAGACTCTGAACATTTCAAGAAGCATATTGCCACGGTACTTGTACAGCTAAGGGAAGCCAATGACCAGGCATGTGGCTTCCATGAGAGTGTTGCTGGTTTAGCCCTTTCTCAACAATTTTAATTAAGTACTCTGACAACTTTGATGTATTCATTTTTCACGCAGGCTTCTTCAGCTTTACTTCATCTGAGGCAACGAAACACTTATCCAGCAAACTGCCTGCCTCCATGGTTTAATCCCCAAGTTATTTCCAATTTCTCAAATGGGTTGGCAAGACCTGTTGATTCTCTAGTCCCACAGGAATTAGGACCTGATATTATTGAAATTATCAAGGGCTCAAGACTAAAAGCACATGCAATGGTGGATGCTTCTATCAAGGTATTAAGATTCCTTATTCATGTTTTTGTTTACCCAAAATATCCAGCATGAGATTTAGTAAACTAATGATGTGATATTCATTCTAGGCAATCTCTTCTGTGAAGGAAGGGGAAGATCCATATACTAGGATTGGAGAAGCTTTGGACTCTGTAGATAAACAGCAATTAACATCAGATGCTAGGATGCCAGTGGTCAAGCCTACAGAACAGGTCAATGGCATTCAACATCAGCAAAATCGTTTAATTTCCAACATGTCAGAGTTAACATTTGCTGGTGCATCTGATCCCAAATTGCAGGAGGCTTCAGAAAAAGGCGAGGAACAAATTCCTTCAGAGCTTATCAAATCATGTGTTGCCACTTTACTCATGATACAAGTAAGTTTGAACATCTTTTCTTATGTGGATGCGGTTTTTTTGGGATTTGAAGAATAACTCTCTCTCAGGGCTTATCAAATCTGTCCATGAGCACCTACTGGTTCATGCACACAGATGCACTCTGTCATGAAAGTGATTTCTCACACAAACCTTAATAATATTACAAAACAAGCAGGGTCCAATCCTTTGATCTGGTCTTCTGTAGCATTTTCAGACTGGTTGGCTCATGAAAACCAAGATTAGTGGAAGGGTTCATCCACCAAGTGATCTATACCATTAACATTGTCCATCAATATTTAATATTGGTTGGCACCTTCACCATAAATCATGTCATATCTTTTGCATTGCTCCATCTCCAATGAAGTTAACTGAATCCATTTTTCTCACTAAATCTATTGTTCCACTTCTTCCTCCTTTCCCTACCTTGATGACTTGTTTATGTTGCTTATTGTCCTCTTCTGTTTTGTTTGCTGACTGTTGTTTTCTTGTAATGTGCAGTCATGTACAGAACGACAATACCCGCCAACAGATGTGGCTCAAATAATTGATTCTGCTGTTACAAGCCTGCATCCATGCTGTCCTCAGAACCTGCCTATCTACAGAGAGATACAAATGTGCATGGGCAGAATAAAGACTCAGATATTAGCTCTAATACCAACTTAAATCGGATGTCTCATGTTCTGTCCCTCTTGCCAGTCATATGTACATATGATGCCAGAACCATGGTTCCACGGCATCTCTTGATCTGCTAACTCATATCGCCCTCACTGCATCATTCCTGGATCCTCAAAGGGAGGTTGGCAATCTCATTTTGCTGTTATTATTCTAATTTTTGTTTCTAATCTTGCTAGCCAAGTGTTGTAATTTCATTTGGTCATCCTTAAATGAATAGATAATAAAGTTCATCCTCACTAGGGAGAACAACTTCATTAATTAGCATCTGTATATATACAAGTTCACCACATTGATTATTACTCTCTTATTATGAGCATATGCAAGTCCAGTAGTTTCCCCCTTCTTTTCTTTCCCCAGTTGAGCTACATATTAGAATGAAAGGATGCTTGGTACTGAGGTTTGAAGTTGTGATCTTATGATGAAAATGAACGAGCATGATATCATATATCAAACTCGCCTCATGCTCTCGAGTGAGAATGATTGAATGGGAGGCTAGATTCTTCAACCAATATAAAGTTTAGGGACCATTTTTTTATAATTTAAAAAGTTTATGGACTAAATTAAAATTAATTAATTTCTTTATGTGCTGCATTAGTGGCGTTTTAATTTTTTGATCGGCCAATTTGTATATGGCAAAATGCAGTGTTAAGGCCCCCAACCTTTTATGTTTTCAAACATCAGCCCCTGTAAAAATAAATGACATCCTATTAGTGCAAATTGGCCCTTCTACTAAAGCCTTAAACTGTCCCACAAATGCAAACTTTGCCACTTAGGAAGCAAATAAAAAAAATTGGAGTAAAATTATACTCCATGGATAACAGTACTGTATCCTTCTAGGATTTTGTTGTTACCTGGAATCATGCAAAGATAATATATCTAATGATAAAAAGTTATTTTAAAAACCTTAAAAGATGCAGCACGTTCTCAATAATTCACTAATAAAACTAACTTACAAAAAAAATCTCTAATAAGCCATTGATGCTTTGATATTATTGACCATTTACTATAAATTAAAAAAACAAAGATGTAGTGTGCTGATTAGTAGATGTTATATACTTGTAACTCTTACCTATAACCTATTAAAAAACTAATAAAATATGGCCCTAAAGAAAAATGAGTGTATTTTCTTAAACTTATAACATGCGTATGCCAACCTAGCGGTGATTCCATAATTAAGATTATTAGTCTTGGTCTAATTAAAAATATGGCCTGACTATCAAGTCTTACAATATATATAGACATAAGATGAAGTACCATAGCACCTCAGAACTAAGAAGTCAAGGGTATTATTAAAGAAAGAAAGAAAAATATTCGGGCAAGTTTCCCATGAGTTAGAAATCGTCAATGTGCCCGCAAGTGTTGCATGGGAGCTCTAAGGCACCCCAAGATTCTGGAAGCTTATCCAGAAGGGTTCAAGGATGTCATTCACAAGCTGGAGCTTGTAGAAGGAGATGGAGGCGTCGGCACGATTATCAAACTTGACCTTGTACCAGGTAACCCTAGCTAATTACACTCATTCATTGCATTTCAACCTTGTTTACACATAAAATTAATATATCATTAATCTATTGAAGTTGATTCAAGTGGTTAAAGAGTCATTTGAACTATGTTAAAAATACGGTTTCTATTCTCTACAAACATCATTTAGGTGCAAACAATTTCAATAACCACACCCACTATCCTAGAAGGTAGAGTGTTACCCAATACTTATGGATGAAATGATTTATTAGTATCTATGGCCTCAATCAGGCCGAAGGCTAGATACCCATGTTATCAAAAAAAGAAAGAAAAAAAAAAAAACTGATATATCATCTCTGTTGTGTAACAGAATCAGGGGTAATACCTGGGATTACTTGGTACAAGGAAAAGTTCACCAAGATTGACAATGAGAAACGAGTGAAGGAGACAGAGGATGTGGAAGGGGGATATCTGGATTTGGGCTTCACTCTGTACAGAGTTCGGTTCGAGGTCATAGAGAAAGATAAGGATTCATGCAGCATCAAGTCAACCGTTGAGTATGATATCAAAGAGGAAGCTGCAGCTAATGCCTCCATCATCACCATTCAGCCACTGGCGAAGATCGCAGAACTTGCAAAAGATCAGCTCATTAGCATCAAAGCTTAATTAATTAAGCATTTAATTATGTTGCATGCACTTGCTTTGGTTTGGTTAACTTTCATTAAGCAAAATTAATAAACTTAATTATCTAGCACTTGATGTTGTGAGTTAATAAATTCGTGAATATACTTCGCGATGTTTTTTGCTGTGATATTGTTGTAACCATTGAAGTACTGCTTGTATTTCGTTTAGTAAGACTTCTTTTGCTGATAAAAGAAAAAAATAATTCGTGCATATCAAAACATGGATGATGTGCGCTATGCCATCAGGAGCTTACATGGGTGCGCAAATTTTGTGATTTCGTACGTTGTATAGCCTTTGGTGTTTACTTTCAATTTTTTTATTTTTTGGTATTTATAGTGAAAGTATTTTAAGACTAATTTTTATATATTTTAAGACTAATTTTTTTTAGATAATCTTAAAGACAGACCTTCTATTGTTCTAATATATTCAAAAAAAATTAATTTTATATGTCTAGGTCTTGCAAGTTTAGGTGATGGGATAAAATTTTTTTGCATCTAATACCTCTCCATAGTTACTGCTACCCTCACCTTCCCAAACAAGTCCCACCTGCCCCTCTTGAAGGATATGCCCCCAATCAGACTGCGTTACGCCAAGACGCGATAAAGCTTACCGCTTCGAGCACACAACAAAAAGAAATGGGCTCCTTCCTTGACCATCTAAACTAAAAAGGGAACCGCGCGCCCCATCCCGTTAATCCTATACCAGTACTTGTTAGATTTTTTTATATAAATCAAAGACTTTTATTATACAGAATACAAGGGTACTCCACCTATAATCTCAAAAG
>BPVZ01000050.1:1927572-1939213 GCA_020521535.1 Rubroshorea leprosula | reverse complement strand
TATTTCACTTCAATAAGATTAAATTATTTTATTTTTAAAATATGAACTAAAACATTTTTATTTTATTTTATAATATTTTATTTAAACGATATAATTTTAAAATTAATTTTTTTGTTAATTTTTATAAAATAAAATAGAGGAACATTACAATCTATTAAGATTAAGGTGATGATATAAATATGATTTTTTATTACATTTTCTTATATAATTTTTAAATGTTATTAGATAAGTGAATATATTTAATATAATATATTCCAACTAAATAAAACAAACAAATTATTTTAACACATGTAAAGTTATAAAAAAATTACCCTTAAATTATTTTCCTTCAAATTATATATTTAAGTTGATTTTTTCTATTTTTCATCATTAGAGAATTTACCACAGAGAGGAATGCAAAGAAAAGAAGCAGAAATAAATTAACTTTTATGGTTCAAAAATTACAAATATATATATATATATATATATTTACAACTCATCAGTAGGTTCTTCATCCTCTTCTGAGCTTCCACCACTTTTCTCATAAACCTTTTTCATAGCGGGGTTACACACGGCTTCGACTTCCTTCATCTTCTCCTCAAAATCTTCCTTCTCTGCGTTCAAGTTGTCATCCAACCATTCCAGTGCTTCCTTCAGTGTGCTCTCAATTTTCTCCTTGTCCTCTGAATCGATTTTGTCGCCTAGCTTGTTGTCATTAATGGTATTCTTCATGTTGTAGATGTATGTCTCGAGCTTGTTCTTTGCATCTACTTTCTCCCTCACCTTTTTGTCCTCCTCAGCGAACTCCTCCGCCTCCTTCACCATCCTCTCAATCTCTTCCTGGCTGAGCCGCCCCTTGTCATTGGTTATGGTGATAGATTGTTTGTTGTTGGCTCCCTTGTCTTCTGCGGTAACGTGGTGGATGCCATTGGCATCAATCTCAAAGGTCACCTCTATCTGTGGCACTCCCCTGCAAGAACATTAGTTGAACATCAGTCAAAACATTCAAGCATATGGAGAGGAATGAATACATATTCGAATCTGAAACTTACCTTGGAGCTGGTGGAATGCCAGTTAGATCAAATTTTCCGAGCTCGTGACAATCCTTTGTTAAGGATCTTTCACCTTCAAATACCTGAAATTTACAAGTTGTAGTTAGTAGTTAGTACTTAGAACAATAACATGCAGAATACAAGATTTTCAATTTGAATTTCAAACTGAATTTGCAATCCCTTATATATACCTTGATTGAAACTGTTGTTTGCTGGTCTTGATAGGTGGAGAAAATCTGAGACTTCTTAGTTGGGATAACTTTGTTCCGATGGATCAACTTAGTCATTACACCACCAACTGTTTCAATACCTAGACTCAGAGGTGCAACATCAAGCAGAAGAATATCTGCAAAATCCAGAGAGAAATACTTGTTATTGATAATGCATTAGGATTAGGACACTACTTCGAGCACCAACATGAATATGAAAAAAGAAGTTGGTTGTCATTACCTTTGGTTTCTTCGCCACCTTCCCCACTCAGAATTCCACCCTGAACAGCAGCACCATATGCCACAGCCTCATCAGGATTGATACCTTTGTTGGGCTCTTTTCCATCAAATATTTCCTTCAACAACTGCTGCACCTTTGGAATCCTGGTACTTCCTCCAACAAGCACAATTTCATGAATGTCTGTCTTCTTTATACCAGCATCCTCCAGAGCCCTCTTGACCGGTCCTAATGTCTTCTTGAACAAGTCCATGTTCAATTCTTCAAACCTTGCCCTTGTCAATGGCTCCGAGAAATCAATACCGTCAAAGAGTGACTCAATCTCCACTCGAACTTGGTGCTGGCTACTCAATGCCCTCTTAGCCCTCTCACATTCCCTACGAAGCTTTCCGAGAGCCCTATTGTCCTTGCTAATATCTTTGTTGTATTTCTTCTTGATCAGCTTGATGAAATAGTCCATCACTCTATGATCAAAATCCTCCCCTCCCAAGTGGGTATCTCCACTTGTAGCAAGAACCTCAAACACACCATTGTCAATAGTCAAGATACTAACATCAAATGTGCCCCCACCAAGGTCATAAACCAAAATGTTCTTCTCCCCGCCTTTCTTGTCCAAACCATAGGCAATTGCCGCAGCGGTAGGCTCATTGATTATCCTAGCTACATTAAGCCCGGCAATGATGCCAGCGTCCTTGGTCGCCTGCCTTTGCGCATCATTGAAATAAGCTACAACAACATAGAAAACAGAACCCCATTTAACCTCAAAGATTCATCATCTCTAAGAAACATTACTCTAAATCTCTAATATGCTTAAAGGAACTAGAAGGCTTACCTGGAACAGTGATTACGGCATCTTTGATTTTCTTCCCCAAGTATGCCTCTGCCGTCTCCTTCATCTTTGTTAATATCATAGCACTGATCTCTTCAGGGCTAAACACCTTAGTCTCACCTTTAACCTTCACTTGTATGTAAGGCTTCCCATCTTTATTCACCACCTTATATGGCAAAAATTTTATATCCCTCTGAACCTCCGGATCATCAAATCTAAAACCAAATCCAAATCAAACCCAGTTCAATTCCCACCCCAAATACCAGAAAACCCAAAAATCAAACGACTTAAATCTTCAAAAATGTTCACTTACTTTCTCCCAATGAGTCGCTTAACATCGAAAATGGTCCGCTCTGCGTTTAGAGGCGCCTGATTCTTGGCTGCCTCTCCAATGAGACGCTCGGTGTCAGTGAACGCAACCCATGATGGGGTGATTCTGTTCCCTTGATCGTTCGCTATAATCTCTACATGGGCATTCTTATACACACCCACACAAGAATACGTAGTCCCGAGATCGATACCAATCACAGTACCCAGTTTCTGTTCTTCCGCTGCTACTGCAATCCCCAACAAAAACTCTGCAAAAACAAAACCAAAAAAAGCTTCAAATTCACCTCCGCGCAATCATCATGCAAGCAATTTCCAATCCAAATCTATCTCAGAGGATTCTCATACCTGAAACGAAGAGAAGAAGAAGTGCAACCGCCTTGTTCTGGATCCTCATTCTTGCTTTAAATTTGAAGGTTTTGCTTGCTCTGTTTTTCTTCTTTTTCTCTGTCTTTCCTCTGTTTTCTGAAGTGGAGGGGGAACAGCTGCTGAGGGTTTTATTTATAAGGGGTTGGGTTTACGCAATGCTAGAGTGTTCCACCCAATGGTTGATGCCCACGTCACCCGTTTATGTTGTTCTTTTCAATGTTCTAACACGTGAGTTAACAAATGAAAATGTGACACGTGGAGAAGAAGTGGGGAAGAAGGTCACCGATTTGTCGCGAACGTTCTTGATTTTTGAAGAGATTATTGGCGGGCAAACGGTTGCTAATAAACTAATCAGGTCCCTAATTTTTTTTCTAAGTAAGCAATTGAGCCCATACTTTTTATATTGATTCAAATAAGTTTAAGTTTCCTATTTTTATAAGGAATTTTCTAAACTGTGCCCTTAGTACATAGGTTAAATCTATTTTTTTTTATCATAAATGTATATAAAATAATGTAAAAACTAATATTAATTTTAGTGATAAATAAATTTAATTAAATAGTTAATAAATTAAAAATTAATTTTTATTTTTTTAAATATAAATTTATGATAAAAATATATATTTAATATAATCTTAATTAGTGCCCTAAGGGCACAAGTTTTTATTTTTTGTGGTACACTTGAGGGCACAAATTAGATAAATCATTTTTATAATCCTCAGGCTTAGGGGTTGGAGTTTCGAACTTAAAACTTTTCTAGGGCCTCACCAAACCCTTAACTACTAGTTCAATATCTTATTGGCATATATTCAATTAAGTTTTTGAACATTAATTTTAATTAAAAACTCAATGAAATTGATCGAATTGATATGATAGCCTTGATAATGATCTCATTAGTCTTGTTTCTCTCACCTTCCTCTTTCTTTTTCTCCTTTCGTTTTTTTCCTAGAAAGCATTAACAATTATTCGAAATTTACTAAAAATGTAGTGATTCAATGAATAAAAAAGTATTGTCCCATTTCATTTGGAAACGAATAATACTCTTTAATTTAGATCTTAACTAAAATGACATTATATTAGATGGTAATCAACTACTTAAAGTTGAGCTAATTTGAACATAATAAAAGTAAAAGGGTTTTTTAATAGACATTAATAGAAATGAAGGGAACTGTGACATACTTGGAAGTTGGAATATAGTGTTGGAGCTTAATTGCATCTTAAGAAAACATTTAAGGGCTAATTTTATACTTTTTGTCCTTTTTTTTTTTTTTGTTTTTTTATAAGTGCCAAAGGAACTGAGTCCTCAGTAGTGCAATGCTTAGTGATGTTATATTGGTGCTTACATGTCGCCTATCCTCAAAGGCGTTAATTACATTTGTCACACCTCAACCCATAGGTTTAGAAATAACAAACGCCACATATCTATAGGATAACCTCATAAATGTGTAAGGTCATCTACTTGCATATTAATACAATCTTCCATAATGTTTTAATGTAGCCTTGCAACTTCAAAATAAACAATTCCATTAACAAATTTGGATAGTCTTCAAATAACAAGATTAAATCTCTTAACTAAAATATAAAGTGATTAACATCTTATTCCATAAAATCCAATAAGCTTCCAATTCAATTATTACTAAATTTCTGTCAATTTATTCTAACGATCTCTCAATCCCCATGCAAAACCTTATGCTCATAC
This sequence comes from Rubroshorea leprosula, assembly GCA_020521535.1. NCBI lineage: Eukaryota > Viridiplantae > Streptophyta > Magnoliopsida > Malvales > Dipterocarpaceae > Rubroshorea > Rubroshorea leprosula. The sequence goes on along the minus strand of BPVZ01000050.1, from coordinate 1,934,514 downwards.
TTCTTTACCTGAAATAAGATGAAATTTATGAAAATTTGAAAACGTGAGTTTAAGAACTCTGTAAGTAGTATACCTATCCATCTCAACTAAGCATAAAAATTTTAAACTGAATTTTTTATTAAAAATGAAACAATATAAAAATACAATTCTTTCCTCGAAACTAGAATATTTTATTTTTCGTCCCTTATGGCTATGTAACAATCCACAATCTATGATCAATGATACTCACTCATCAATCTACAATACACAATCCACAATACACAATACACAATCCACAATACACAATACACAATCCACAATTCATAGATCCCAGGTCTATTACAATACCAACAACTCAACCCTCACAAAGGTGAATCATATAGCCAAGACAAACAAAAGAAACCGTTCAAAAAATAACCATTTCAATAATATTGAAGAAAAACAAATTTAAATTAACTACCTCCACATGACCACAATTTCATCTCAAACTTAAATAAAAATATTATGCTTAGTCCACAAATCATCTCATTCCATCATTAAAAATATTTAATAAAAAGTCATTCTCTAGAAATAAATAAATAAATAAATTTAAACTAGACAAACCCATTTAAATCTATCGATTTACTTTAAAAAAACACTGAAGAGTATAACTACTTACCTAAATAACTATCCTTCAAAATGCAATCACCACACAGCTACTTGAAACCTAAATGAACATCAAATATACATAATTCAATCACCAAGCAAAATTTATCCTTTGCTTATTAAGCATATACATGATAAAAGTCCATAGCCATGCCACTGTTGTCCTCTTCCTCAAACCCAAATGTTTCAACCCACTATTAGAAACTAAGCACCTAATAAATAATTTCTCCTTTAAAAATTCCTCACATCATCACCCAAATTCACAATCTTTTTATCAATACCAAAATCCATTTGCTTAGTAAAATCAATCTCCCGACCATGCTTATATCCATTCTCTTCATTCCAAATTCCTAAATACTTCAAGCTTTAGAAGATAATTTACCTTGGATTTAGTCTAGCATGGCCAAATCTCTGAAGTTCAGTTCCCCCTTGCAGACGAGAGAAGAAGATGATCCTGTTCGCCAAAAAGAAAGAAAATTGAAACTGCCCAATTGAATCTGATTTGGGTTCTCATAAAAAGGAAATATTGTTAATTGGTCCCTAAGTTTTAATTATAAGGTTCTAATCCCTTAATTCCTCATCTCATTATAATTTTAATTTCAAATTTAATTGTATCACATATACACCCTCTAAAAGTTTAAATAATTTTTTTAGATCTTAAGTAAGAAATCCTCTGCTATTACAACATTGGTGCTTACATTACTTTTGCCTTTCCTCCTCGAGTAGCTGCTGCTTCTGCGGTGCAACTCAAATCTATGAATCCTTATCATTTGAGCCTAAGCCAAGCCTCATGGCAAGAAAGTGAATCCTTTGCCTGTTCTTGGAAAAAGAATATGATATTATCATTCTAGATTTGGGGTAAATTTTGAAAATTTTTTATGTTTTATTCTGGCATTGAAGCTTTATTTTTTGGCAATCAATCAAATCTGGCATTGAAGTTAGGTTGTAGTATAAATTCTTACAGAAGCTCTAAAACCCTAATGAATTCAAATATGCAAGCAATTCAATCTGATTGTATCTGAACTTAAATGATCCTGAGTACTCAGAATAGTTCAGTCTAAACCTTCCAAAAATCTCTACATAAAGTTCAAATTCAAGTTACAGTCTTGATGATGGTGGGAAATATTTATGAACACACAATAAACCTAATTAATGTTCATCGGAATGGGGCTAAAGGGTTAGGGTTGCTGGGCACTCTTGAGCTCCTGAGCTCCTTGCAGACCTGATCCAACATACCCAGAAAGTCTCTGACGATCACGAATATTCGTAGTGGGTTAGCTTCATCTTTGCTCACATTTCCATGAAAGTACTCTGTGATTTCTCTGACATGGAGTAGGACTCTGTCCTCATCTTCTTTGAGCCCCTTCAAGTTCTTCTCTGCATGGTTCATGAATGAATTCATGGAGTTAATGAAGTTCATTCCCTTTTCATCATCTGCAGATAACTCCTGCTGTACAAGGTGTTTTAGTTTAGACATTCCATCATACAGGTTGGAGACAGAGCTTGCAAGAACGTCCAGGTCAAGTGTAGCCGTCTTCTTGACATGGTAGAGTTCGGTGGTTAAGCCAGAGACGAGATCCAACCCCATACGCCGGTAATCTTCTTCTTTTTCTTCAACTGTTTTGGCTTTGTTTTTCTGGTTGATTTTCCCCATGATGCTGTCAGACACTCTTATTCCTTCTGTGCGAATTATCTCTTGAACAACAAAATGGAGTAAGGTCGTTTTTCCGTCAGTTCCTTTTACATCAGATAGCTTAAGGAGTGCATCAAGCTTGAATGCTCTAGCACCTCCTCTGATTGTTCCAACATTCATCCTGTTTCCTGTTTTTAGAACTGCTTCAAGTAATTTCAAGAATAACCTGCTTGATCTCAGTTCTTTGCAGGCTTCCTAATGGCAAAAAAAAAAAACAAAAAAATTAAGGAAATTAGCAATCATATATTGATCATCCACAAAAAACTGATATTATATATAGTTTTATTTATGTTTACCTCTAGCATTGAGAAAGAGTTCTTGAGATGAACAACCTCATCTTCAAAAGTTTCTCGGTAGAGCATGGCTTCGGCACGTAGGAAGGCAAATGGAATGCCAAGAAGTACTTTGACAAACTTCTCAGCAGACCCCAATTCGTTGATGTTTCCTTTATAGCTGGAGAGCTTAGCCTCTTCTTCCTTGGTGGGTACCATCTTCACTAATGCCTCTAGTTGTTGTAAAACCAACCCATCACCTGATTTCATTCATATGAGAAAGGAACTGAACTTAAATGACAGTTTTAAGTTATTCTGGTTTTCTTCAGAAATCTTTTCTTAGATAAGAGTTATTGTTTTAGTAATAATGCCCCAATAAGAAACAGATTCTACTTTGATCAACCATAAATTGGTGGTATAACTGTGTTCTCAGCTGCTATGTTTCTTTCAAAGTGCATTTTTATGATTTTGAAACAACAGGTCCTTGATTATACTTGTTTAGGAATTACTATAGTATCTAATTTAAGGCATACCTTGCATCAATGCGTCACATACTTTCTCAGCTGTGGCATTCAAGGCTTTCAAGAGTATGGTTATGTTCTGCAGCCTCTTTGGCTCAAGTAGTTGCTTGCTCGGAGAAGGTGTTTTGCTCTGTGATTCATCATTCTTCGTTGAATTTTGTATATTGTATCCAAAAAGTGACTCGATCATTTCCTCGTCTAATCTGTTGCAGAATTAATTGATTCATTTTGCATTGATTAGAAGGGAAGGATTTAAGGATATGCATAGAAGAGCACATTATAACTTACTCAAATGAGCTTGATCTCAGCTTGTCCCATACCATGGATCGGTCTGGTGCAGCTCTCACTTTGTCCCAGTGAAGTGGCTTCAATTTTGGCAATGGAGCTCCATCTTTCCCCACTGCTGCATAGGGTGGAAATTGGGATGGTGGAGGAGGTGGCCCTTTTACGGAGTTGTCATTCCTTTTCAGAAACGAAGGTGGGCATGGTGGTGGTGGAATTCTAGGACTTAGGGTAGGTCCTGAAGGTATTTGAGGTGAAGGTGGTGAGTCACTTTGTTGAGCTTGGTTTATGTTTGAACCTAACAAGGAATCTGGCTTCCTAGAGGGTGTTAAACTTTGCTGTGGTGAGGAAGAAGAAGAAGAAAACAAGGGAGATCTATGCATATTTGGAGGCAGAGGAGGTGGAGGCGGAGGTGTTGGGGGAGGCGGTGGTGACCTGAAATTGTTTTGACAATCAGGGTAACAATGAACTGAGATGTGTTCTGGTGTTGCTTGTGGCATTGGTGAACAAGCTGAAGAATGCAAAGGAGTTGTGGATACCTTTGGAACAGTATTTGAAGGATTTTCTGTTGCATCACTAAGACTACCAGCTGAAGCATTGGAAAGCCGGACTTGTGAAGAATTGGAATCACCAAATGAATGGAAAGATTCATCATCAGATGAATGGCATTCAATGGGAATGATTTTGTTATCAGATGAGAAATTACCACCATCAGATTCACATCGTATTGATTCTACATCCTCATGAACCGACATTATTTCTTTTGTGGAAGAACTACTAGCAATGTCAGATTCTGCTGTAATCAGTTGTTTCTTTGATCCCTCTCCTTCATGTAATGTATATCCTGGAGGGCTAAGGTTTGATGATGATGATGATGCGTTAACGATTTCAGTAGTTTGTTCATAGCATGTAGTTTGCTGCTCTAAATCCACTCCTAATGAACGGAGATAAAAGAGATCAACACTGGGATTCAAGCTCACCTTGCTCGATGAATTCTGGGAACTCTTGTGCTTTGATTTGCCTCTGAATCTGATTCTTCCCTTTTTGCTGTACTGTGACATTGTTTTAGCAGATTTCTGTCTATTCCTCCTAAATTTACGGCATATGCAGAGGAGTCCTAGAGCACAAGCTATAAAAGCAGCTCCTGCAGACACAATGACAGGTACTAGGACTCTTCTAACTCTTCCTTTTTCTGTACTTTGCTTCTGGATTTTGTGGTGATGGGGGCTCGAACGAGGTGAGTGAGGATGGGCATGTGCAGGAAATGGCATTGCTGGAGCAGGAGCCGGAGATGGAGTTTCAACTGCAATGCTGGGTGATGGAGAAGGAGATGGTGACACAGGTTCTGCATCCCAACTTGGTGGAGTCCTTCTGAACCTCTTAATTCCAAGTAAACCTCTAAACTTCTGCAAAATCAAAGATGCTTTCTGTTCATTCTCATCTTCCCCAGAAACTTTCTGAATGCTGTTTTGGTTCCTTCCCCTTTCCTCCATGAAATAGAATTGTTGTAGGCCATGGAGTTTGCTGAACTCCTCTGCTGCATCCAAAGAAGCATCAGCAATCAAAACACTGGTACTTTGCAATGATAAAAAGAGCATGAATATGATGAACATGTTGAGCATCATGTGAACAGTCCCAGAACCCATGATGCTCAGCCAGAAATCATCACAACCATCCAATCTAACTTTCAGCTTATAAATCTAGTGGTGTTCTCTTTTTTTTAAAGAATTTTTTGATTTTTGGTGGTGTGTAGTGAAAAACATCTATCTACTACCGCTGAGTCTTAAATGCTACTCCAAGGAACCCCTGATCCCTGGCAGTTGTTGCTGTACTGGTCCTCTTTATTTCTCCTATTCATTCACTCTTTTCTCTCCTCACCTCCATAAATTCCCCTGCAAAAAACACTGTTTACTGTGTTTATTACAGCCTGCTTTAGGAAATGTGTCCCCATTTCTTGATTTGATACCCCCAACAAAATCTATTCTTCTTTATACTCTTTCCCATTACAGCCAATCCTGCCCTGCTTTCCTCCTCTCCATTCATTCTTTTCGTCATTCCCTCCAGCTTTTCTCATAAACACCAATGCTCAACTTCTTATCATATGAGATTTCATTCATCATCCTTTTTAGCTCCTAAAAGTCACAAAATCAAAGCTTATAAAAAGTTCCCATCTGGGTCCCTTTCTGTTGGACTTTGCCTAACTCTTTTGCTACTACTTACCAAAGTTTTCCTCCAACCCCAATTATTAAGAACAAGGGAGAGAGAAAGAGAGAGAAAATGGTCCATCCCTTCTTCATGTGAATCTGTATCCTTTTCTTCCATTAACAAAAAAAATATGTTTCTAAAGTGAAATCCAAGGAGAAAAACAAGATCTTAACTATTGAATTATGGAGGCTAGTAGATGAACAGTCTCTTTTCCCCCCATCATTTTTTCTGGTTTCTTTGGCTCCACTTGCAAAGCTGGTTGCTGTTGTTCCTAAGTTCACTCAAATAATACACTTTGTCTGGTAGGATTGATGTTGATTTCAGTACTCTTTTAACTAAAATAAGCCTCTGTTGTCAATTCCACTTGACTTGGCACTCAATCACCGTGGGAGACTAGGAAATATTTGCCTCATTTTACATATGATAAACACCTAAGCTTATGCCCTACTGATTAGGTTTTTGGTTTATGTGTTTTTGAAAATGGATGTCATTTCTTTTCTTTTCTTTTTTTTTTTTTTAGAGTGATTTAAGGATAACTTTTGTTTATAATTTTTTTACATAATTTTACATAATATTTAATAATTGATTTTTTTTAATATATGATACTTATGATATTATTCGTATTTATTTATTTAATAATATATAAAAATTATAAATAAAAATTTATAAAAATAAACCGTTTGCATTTCTAAAAATGCTTGATACAAACTTTTTTTTCACACAATATTTTATATAAAATGTAAATTTATAATTCTTAATTAAATTTAATTTATATATTTTTATTAATTTTAATTAATATTTTATATATTTTTAAAATGAAAAACCAAAAAAAAATCTATAATTATAATATAACACAACATAATATTTGACAAAGGAAGCCCAAAGCCATTAGTAAAGCCAAGGAGGTAAGTTTTGTTGAGGGTCATGTCCTGTCATAGGCCCTCTACCCCCATCAGACCACATGAGTCCATGACATGTCTAGGTAACCAGTGGAGCCCATAGAAACCACGAAAGCTGCCTAGAAAATGCCTACTAATTCTCTAAACCCATCATGGGGGAAATGCTTCTACTGACAGAGAAATTTGTATATGGAATATAATGAATGGAAATTGGAAGCATGTAAGAAAAAAAAAAGGGGGTAAAAATTATGAATTACAATATTTAATTTTTAAATTTTAATTATCAATTTGGAAAGTATATACTCATTTTATTTTAAAATAATTATTATTTTTATTTTAAATTAATTGTTATTTTTTATTTTTTTAAAGTAACTAAATATTTTTTTATTTTAATCTCATCATTATTTATTTACTTTAATTAATAATCTAATTATAAAAATAATCTA
>BPVZ01000050.1:1899740-1921459 GCA_020521535.1 Rubroshorea leprosula | reverse complement strand
TGGGTTTGATGGAACCATGCCTGGGTTCGATGCATTTCTCACTGATCCAACAAACAAGCATATCTCTGTGATCAAGAAAAACAACTTGATTTCCATAGCCAAAGAAGCAAAGACACAAATTTCACATGTTTGCAGCAACTGTTTCTAAGCAAAGGTGAAAATTATCAAAGGTGAACTTTTTTATGTCATACCAACAAATAATGAAGAGGATTACTACACAAAGGAACCTAGTGCCTAGGTTCCAAAGAACCTAGGCGTGTTGGGTTTGAAGGAACCCACTCTTGGGTTTCTTCCTTTGAACCCAGAATGCCAAGGTTCAATGACCTAGGCATTGGTTACTTCGAACCCAGCACACCTGGGTTCGATGCATTTCTCACTGATCCAGCAAATAAGCATATCTCTGCAATCAAGAAAAACAACTTGATTTCCATAGCCAAAGAAGCAAAGACACAAATTTCACATGTTTGCAACAATTGTTACTAAGCAAAGGTAAAAATTATCAAAGGTGAACTTTTTTATGCCATACGGATTATTGGACAAAGGAACCGTGAATGCTAGGTTCGAACCCAGCACTTGGGTTCCTTGCAACCCCAACACCTGGGTTTCATCGAACCCAGGCGTGCTGGGTTCCAAGGAATCCAGCCTTTTTGTTTCCCTTCTGGTGGGTTCCTTGGAACCCCAGTGCCTGGGTTTCATTGAACCCAAGTGTGCTGGGTTCGAAGGAACCCACCCCAATGCCTGGGTTTCATGGTGGGTTCCTTTGAACCCAAGTGTGCTGGGTTTGAAGGAACCCACACTTAGGTTCCTTGGAACCCAGCACCAAGGTTCCATGTGACCTAGCCCTTTCGTTTCCCTTTTATTTGTTGATGAATTCTGTTGGATTCGAAGGGAAAAGAGAAAGGGAAAGAGAAGAGAGAGAAAAAAAAAAGAATTTTTTATTTTTTATCATATTATTATTATTTTTTTCCATGTCATTATTGTAAAGTGCAAGCTGGACTTGCCAACATGTAAAAAAATCTAAGTTGGCGCTGACATGTGAATGTATGACGAAAGCTAATGGGTCATGTGTTATACATGATCGTTTGCCGTTAAATTTTGCCTCATTTCCCTAAATGTGAAAACATAAAAGGTAAAAACTCATATATTATAATATGAGGAGTAAAATGCCTCAAATTTGAAAAGTTAAAGGGCAAACGCGGGGTTTTTGCCCCAAGTCGTGCATGATGGTATATATATATATATAATGGGTAAAATAACAAAGATGCAAAATGCAAGTAGTGCATGAATCAAATTAGAAGGTAATGGCATGAACATTCTAAATAAGAATTCTTATATGGGTTTCTCTTATATGTAATTTAAAGATACATATTAATGATGTAATAAATTCATATTTTTATAATTAATTTACATAAAAAAGTATAAAAATTGACATTTATGCTAATACTATTAATACACATAAATCATTTTAATTAATTAATTAATTAATTCAAAATTAATACTTACTCTTTTTATACAAATTAATTATAAAAATAATATATTAATTACATCAACATGTACTCTAAAAAATAAATGTTAAAAAACCCTTCTTGTATTATGCACTTAATTGTTTAGGTGATCTTCCTGAATGAATGGTCCAATGTCAGTTGTTTAATAATGAGATATGGATGAGATCAACCCCATTATTCTATTGTATTGGTCAAATTCTTAATTCCTAATAATTAACACTTATGGAGTTTTTCATATGTATAATGGAATCACCACTGACCCATTTGACATTTTTTGGGGAAACCATTCTTTCAATTCGTGTTTGATTTTGCATCCTTTTACCTTCCTAATTTCAATTTATGTCCATGTAACCTTCAATTATTAGGTTTGATTCTGTTCCAACTCTGTCATTGGTTATTAAAGCCAAGGCATTGTTGCAACAAGAGAAAAGTTTGTACACTTACATGACACTATATTCCACTATATACCACTTCAGTTGATACATCAATGATCAAAACACAAACATAACGTGTAATGTTGTGTTTGAGATTCACTGATCTAATTGGGGCTAAGTGGGTGTGTTTCAATTAACGAGGGATGCTTTACCCACGTGACGTTCACAAACGTGCAGCATGATGCTAGGCGGTTTTTACCCACGTGGAGCAGGCTTTCACAATGTAGGTTCACAATGCTGTTTTTTTTTTTCTTTTTTTTCTTCATGGGAATCATTGCCAAAGGAGGATATTTTAAAATAGATGGTGGAAATTAAATTCTTGATCAATTAAAGTCAAGTATTAAGATTTGAAAATAAATCATTAGATTTAAAAAGTCGATTTCATAATAATGCTGTTTTTTTGTTCTCTAGTAGTATATACAATTAATTATACACAGGAATATAACACTTAGCTAGATGTATATAATTAATTAGGACATTGATATATATAATTTTAGGTTTAATATATTACATAATATATTTATTAAAATTATTATTATTTATTTAAAATTAAAGTAAAAAAAAATTAAAAGATGTAGCTATGCATATAACATGTGAGAACTGATTGAATTAATTCTATTTATATTATATTAATTTTAATAACTAAACTTAGTGGGTGTTAAAAGATGTGTTAAACTAAAATGTATATATCACTCACTTTTTAATTAATTAATTAACAATTGTTCAATTAAAAGTTTTATTCATATAAATTAGACATATTATTTTTTAAGTTGGTTTAGTAGACTTAAATAATTTATTGATTATATAAAATTTAATATTGTTAAATACATATCATGGTAGTAAATGAAGTTTTTTTAATTAAAAACTTATAAAAATATGAGATCTATAAGAAAAATGAACAAGCATTTTTTGACAACCAAAGAAAAATATTAATATTAATATTATTTGAAGTATAAGCAGTACCTCAACGCTTATACATACATGTTCCCGAAACAGCACAAAAATGAAAGATTTACTTGAGCAAATTTTGCCCTTCTTATGCTTTTGCAATTTGTGTTGTCGCATAAAGATGAAAGTTGGACATGCTTATACACATAAATAGAATTTTTAATTTAATGATTATCTTTTAAAAAATTAGAATGTGACTTTTTAAATAGGTCATTTAAAAAAAAATTTAAAACGATGAATTACATTACACTAATCTCTTATTGTAGAGATTTGCCACATCAGTCCAATTTAACTTTCCACATCACTAAAATACCTTTTAGGTGGGCCACTTTAATTTCCACATCAAGTAATTAAAAAACAAAGCAGTTAACAAAAAAATTTATATATGCCACATAACCACTTAACTAATAGAAAGACCAAAAATGGACAAAAAAAAAATTAGAGGAACTAAAATTGAAATTTTTTTAATTTAAAAACCAAAACAAGAGCCCATTTAAAAGTTGAGGGGCTAAATTGAAGTTTAACATAACCCGTTTATGGTCTTTCTTGACATGCCAATTATTTGCTGGGGACTTTCGAAAATTCCTTCGTACATATGATTGCGTCATTTGCGTGTTCTTAAAAAACTCTAATCCTGAAATTTGCAACCTTTTTCTAAGCCCTCAGAATTTACAAAATTTATTCCCAACTGAAATGTATTGAATATTTAAACACATACTTTCAATACAAAATTCACGACAAAAAATACATTTATTGCGTATTAACATATGCCGTTATATTATAATACAAAAAATTATTAAGAAAATTTATTTTGTATTACACTATTCATGTTGATCACATTTCCTAGGTTCTTACATACATTTCTTATGTTGAAAAAAGTTGTTTAGTTGGTGAGTGGCGACAGAATTGAAACCATTATTGAAGGTTTGAAGAGTATAATTACCTAACAACTCCAACAACTAACATGTTTAGAAAAATATATGCAACCCGAATGCGCCCATTGTTTTCGTTATCTCTCTTTTTGACTTCTTCCCTTTCCTTAGTTAGCCACCGTGCTCCAACACCCCTGTGCCAAAACACCAATATAAAACCCTCTTTCCATCCCTTCTTCAATCCTCAACTTTCCCCCTCCAAAATTTCAGCTTCCAACCTCCAAGATCTTCGAAAATCTTTCTTTGGTAAGTTTTCTCGAATCGTAATTTATCCATTGTTTTCTTATTTTGAGAACAAAAAACAACTATCTCTAACACTTTTTTTATTTTTGCTATCATATGTTGTATGACTTGATTACTTCCATTGATAAATTATTACAAAATCATTTAGGTCATTCACTTGTTTTAAACATTTCAATCCAAATTGCATCCAAGGTGGATTCCACATATAATGGAAACACCCTAAGTCCCATGTTTACATATATATTTCATGACGGTATTGTGGTATTAGTCCACTAGGTTATGTCAAAATTGCCGTCCAACTCATCATGCACAAAATGTCCTAACATCAGGGAATCGTCTCAATGATTTACCACTATTTTTTTCTCATAAAGTTATGAAATGTCCAAAATGCCATTTTGGATTATATAGTTCATCAGCATGGTAATATGGTCAATTCGCTTAGTTTCACATTTTTATTTCCACTTTCAGGAACACGGAAATTGCTTTGAAGGGACACAAATTCTTATCTGTAACAGAAAGATAAGGGAATGGAGTTTCAGCACAGCAAGCACGAGTCGTGGTCGGAGACAGAGAGCGCCGGCAGCACGAGGCTCGGCTACAGCGGTCCACTGAGCGGGCCGTTGGTGACGAACAACAGTCGAAACAGCAGCCGGAAGAAGAGTGCGAGGATCAAGGAAGGCGATCAGGACTACGTCGAGATCACGCTTGACATCCGCGATGACGCTGTTTCCGTGCAGAACATCAGGGGCGGCGATCAGGAGACGGCAATGCTGGCGAGCAGGCTGGAGAAGAAGACTCTCGGATCCTTACTTTCCTTCCGGTTGCGCCAGTTCTCCGGTGAGCTGAAGCAGTTGGCAACGCCGTCTAGGAGGTTCAACAAGATCGACCGGAGTAAGTCCGGCGCCGCCCGCGCCCTCCAGGGCCTCAAGTTCATTACCAGGAACAATGTCGGAGGCGAAGGCTGGTCCGAAGTCGAGAAACGTTTCGATGATTTGTCCGTCAATGGAACCCTCCCAAAAACGCGTTTCGGACAATGTATAGGTACAATATCTACCAATCATGTCTATATAAAGTTTTGAAATTTCTAATTAATCCAATAATTTCAATGTAATTCGCATACTTTACTTTTGATTAGATTTAGATTAACATAAAAAAAAGATCATTTAAACTTGACTTATTGGCACTAACATTAATTTTTTATCCTTTAAATATATAGTTATAATGTAATTATCTTATGAAAATGGTATTTATCCACTTTCTTTTTTAAAAATTAAAAAAAATTGTTTTTTTAAATTTCCTTCTTTTTATTAATTCTTTTTTGAAAAAAATTAAAAAATAATATTTTTAAAGCATGAATAATGTATTTTTATCATTTTTTCTTTTAATTTTTTGAATATAAGACAGATAAACATTAATTTCTTATCTTATTATAAAAAATTATCGTATTGTGAACAGGAATGAATGAGTCGAGTGAGTTTGCGAATGTGTTGTTTGATGCATTGGCTCGTAGAAGAGGCATAACATCAACAACAATTAACAAAGCGGAGCTTGGAGAGTTCTGGGTGCAGATCACAGATCAAAGTTTTGATGCTAGGCTTCAGACCTTCTTTGACATGTAAGAATAATATTTAAAGCATTCTATTATTTCGTGTTATAAGAAAATTAAGAGAAAAATTAATAATAATAGCTGTGAAGCATTTTACCCCATTTTCTGCCCTTCTGATGTGCCGCCGCCATATCTTTGATAATATATTCCCTTTCTGCTCATGCGGTTGACTTTTAAAAATTTTTATAATTAGTAAATAAATTTTGAAATGGTATGAATCTAAATTTTTCCCTGTCTAATAAGTTTTTTAGAATTGGTCCACGTGCCTCAAAATTGAAAAAAAAAAAAAAAACCTGTACTGTTTATTTATTGGTTATGGTCAGACTTTAATCTCGACGTAGATTTGAGGCGTTACAAATTTTTTTAGACAAAATTGTGTAATTAAAGTAAATTTTGCATTTTTTGTTTGATGCAGGGTGGACAGAGATGCAGATGGAAGGATTAATGAGGAAGAGGTGAAAGAGGTAATATTTTAGGGGGAAAAAAATATTTATATGAATTAAAAATAAAATAAAATTATTAGATTTTTTTTAATTTAATTTATTTAATATCTGCAGATTATTGCTTTAAGTGCTTCTGCTAATAAGCTGTCAAAAATCCAAGACTCTTCTGAGGAATATGCAGCTCTAATCATGGAAGAACTGGACCGAGACAACCTTGGATACATTGAGGTCCGTATCTAAATTGGGCCTGCTTGATCTATTGCTTATTAACTGCAATCATTTTTTTTTTTTTTGATACATTTAAGGATTAGTTACTAAAGAGGAAAAGTTTAAATCTTTTTTCTTAATCTTAAATTAAAAATTTTTAAGTTAATAAGTATAAATTCAGTCTGAGTTTTTATCGAAATTACATCCAATTATGAGTAAATATTGTTGGGTTTTTTTTTTTTTTCCACAGTTGTACAATCTAGAAATGCTGCTTCTTCAAGCACCAAATCAATCAGCCAACTTGATGACAGACAGTCGAGTCCTAAGCCGACTTCTGAGTGAAAAACTGGTACCAACAAAAGAGAGAAACCCCATCAAGAAATGCTACAATGGCCTTGCCTACTTCTTTGAGGATAACTGGAAAAGAATTTGGGTCTTGGCCCTTTGGATCTTAATCTGTGCGGGCCTGTTCACTTGGAAATTCATCCAGTACAAACACCGGGCCGTTTTTCATGTAATGGGCTATTGTGTTACCGTAGCAAAAGGTGGAGCTGAGACCACCAAGCTCAACATGGCCCTCATCCTTCTTCCTGTATGTAGAAATACCATCACTTGGCTTAGGAGCAAAACCAAACTTGGACTAGTTGTTCCATTTGATGACAACATCAACTTCCACAAGGTACAGAAACTTCGAGCATCTTTTCCAGTAGAGAAGATCTTTTCAGAAATTGATCAATTCAAACATGAAATTTTGCTAATTATATCTTCTTTCAAAAATTTTCTATAGGTGATTGCTTTGGGTATAGCAATTGGAGTTGGGTTGCATGCCGGGGCACATCTTACATGTGACTTCCCTAGGCTGCTTCATGCCACTGACGAAGAATATGAACCAATGAAGCAATTCTTTGGGCAGAATCGTCCAAACAACTACTGGTGGTTCGTGAAGGGAACAGAGGGGTGGACCGGCGTGATCATGGTGGTGCTGATGGCGGTGGCATACATACTAGCTCAGCCTTGGTTCCGTAGGAACCGTGTAAACCTCCCCAAAACCCTCAAGAAACTTACCGGATTCAATGCCTTTTGGTACTCCCACCATTTGTTTATCATTGTTTATGCACTCTTCATCGTCCATGGATACTCTCTCTACCTCCTCAAGAAATGGTACAAAAAGACGGTAAGTGCCACAAAACTTTGTCCCAAAAAGTTTAATTATGGACCGTCTCTGTCTACATACTAATACAATCTTATTAATGATGAAATTTTTACAGACATGGATGTATTTAGCAATTCCAATCCTCTTATATGCGTGTGAACGTTTGATTCGAGTTTTTAGATCCGGCTATAAGGCAGTAAAGATTTTAAAGGTATGATCCCTCTATTTTTTTTTTTTTTTTTTCTGTACTTAAATATGAAAACAAAAATGTGTTTGCTCGTCCAAATTGACTAATTTTAATGTCAGTTTAGGTATAAAAAGACTATTTTATCATTAATGAGTGTGAAAGAAAACGAAAAGAAGGGTAAAATGTGATTTTCAGGCCTAGACTGCGTGAAATTTAGCTGGTCCGGACTGAAAATCTGGGCTTTAATATCAATTTTATCATATCTTTAATTTACTTACGGTTCTATACATATATAATTCAGGTGGCTGTGTACCCTGGAAATGTACTCTCCTTGCATATGTCTAAGCCTCAAGGATTCAAATACACAAGTGGGCAGTACATATTTGTGAATTGTTCAGAAGTCTCTCCATTTCAATGGTAAAATCATTTTTTGAAAAATTATTCATTATATATATATATATCACTAGAAAAATAAAAGTGTTTTGTAATGCTAAAATTTTTGTTAATTTGCTTTTATATATCTGCAGGCATCCATTCTCCATTACCTCAGCTCCAGGAGATGATTATCTGAGCATTCATATTCGAACATTAGGCGACTGGACAGCACAGCTCAAAACCCTCTTTGCTAAGGTTGTCAGAAAACTCTAAACCCATCAAGTTCTGAAACAGAAAAACAATCTTAGTCCTCTCAACCTTCAGACATCTCAAGATTTTTCTGTCTTAATTTGTTGAATGTTTCTGTTTTCAGGCATGTCAGCCTCCATCTGTTGATCAAAGTGGCCTCCTAAGAGCTGACGTTGGACAAGGCGATAACATGCCTAGGTAAATTTCTTGTAACCATTTTTACATGAATTTTTGAATCTAGTGTCTGATACAAATTTTGCCTGATATGTAATAATTTATGTGCTGTAATAAACAGGTTACCAAAACTCTTAATTGATGGAGCTTATGGAGCACCAGCACAGGACTACAAGAACTATGAAGTACTGCTCCTTGTGGGGCTAGGCATTGGTGCCACACCCCTGATTAGCATAGTAAAGGATGTCCTTAACAACATCAAGCAAAAGAAAGAGATTGAGGAAGGTGTCACAGAGAGTGCTGGTAAGGGCAACAGAAAAAAGCCTTTTGTCACCCAACGTGCTTATTTCTACTGGGTCACTCGCGAGCAGGGCTCGTTTGAGTGGTTCAGGGGAGTGATGAACGAGGTAGCAGAGTATGACCGGGACCGGATGATTGAGCTTCACAATTACTGCACTAGTGTGTATGAAGAAGGGGATGCTAGGTCAGCCCTGATCACAATGCTTCAGTCTCTGCATCATGCCAAGAATGGGGTGGATATTGTTTCTGGCACCCAGGTTAAAACCCATTTCGCTAGACCAAATTGGCACAAAGTCTACAAGCATGTAGCTGTTAATCACACTAAACAGAGAGTTGGTAAGCATTGCTTCCCCTTTTTTTTTAAATTTTTTTGATCTATTCAACATTAATTTAGGTATTTTCTTGGCAGACTCGAAATGAGCATTAGTTTGTGAATTTTTCTGATTTTTTTTAAATTTTGCAACAGGAGTGTTTTACTGTGGAGCACCTGGACTAACAGGGGAATTAAGAAGACTGGCTAAAGATTTTTCCAGGAAAACAAGCACCAAGTTTGATTTCCACAAGGAGAACTTTTAAAAATTTTTCTATCTACTATGCTTATTTTTTATTTTTTTTGAACTTTTTGGCATAGGGTGGGTTCGAAACCGCCGAAAAGAAGAGAAAATGCACTTTTCAATGGCTAGTGCCATTAATCTTTGGGACCAAGTGCATTTTTTATTCTTTTTACTTTGAAAGAAATGTAATATTATATATAACTCTTGTGTTGCATACTTAAAGTAAATCTTTTTTTTTTAATTTTATTTAATGTATACATGGATTTGCTTCAAACAAGTGGTGGATTAAATGATAAAATTCTAATATTATTTTTTCTTTCTAAAATTCTTTTACATTTAATGAATGATTGCCCAAGAAGCTTTTTTTTTTTAACAAAAAGAAATTAATACACATTAAGTAAATGGAGATTGCAAAAAAAAGATATGTAAAATTCAAACATACACCCCACAAGAAATAATTTGTATTGATTCAAGGTCAAAATCATTAAATCAGAGCGAGGGAATTATACAATAAATTAGTTTGCTTTCTCAACTCCTTCCTACTAGCCTCAAGGGCTTTTTTTTTTTTTGTGGTCTTTTGAATTTGATGGAAACTAAAACTTTTAACTTAAAGATTTTATGGGTTAAGTCCCCAGAGACATTTTAAATATTATTTAATTAGAAACTTTTTAAAATCTCAATATTACTTGTCCATTGAACAAAAATCTTTGATGAGATTATGTTATATATAGAGTAAATATATGTAGAAGAAGGAGAAAATCAAATTACCCCTTTGGAAAGGGCAGATTAAGGGACACAGGAGGTAGAAGGTGGACCACTAATTTGCAGCTAATAAAGGACAACTTTATTCTCAATGCACCTGCTAAGAAAGTTCCTTCTACAGCTCATTTGGAACGGAAACAGCACTTACCATTGATATCTTATAAAATTGATACTTAATTGGAATGGTTTCCTCCATACAGCTTGTATACTTAATTTTATTTTTGCCCTTTTCTAAGTATAATATTATTACCCTTCTAAAAAAATCTAAAAAGTTTCATTTATATTTCTTTTTGAAAGAATATGAGACTATTAAAGTCCTAAGATTAATTATTTCTTCCATGACTACTTTCTGTGAATTGAAGGTAAATTTTTTAAAAGAATGTTGTTTGGTGGTAATTGATAACACTCCACTATCTTTCTATTGACCTAACTTATTTAGGGTTTTTCACTTGAATTAAATATTTTTTATTTTTACTCGTATAAGTGAAATTATTAATAATTTTAGTTAAAATTTTCTTTATATTTATTGTTAAAATGTATTTAAATCAAATTTTATATACTTTGAATTTAATCCTTTTTAAATTAATTTTAAGCATGCACCTTTATATTAATTTATTACATTTTAAAAAATTAAATTGCTTCGATATTGACCCTAAAACGACAACATCAAACAAGGAATAAACAACAACATCAAACTCTTACGAGTTTAATTTCAAACTCTTATGACAACATCAAATTTCTTCGATAGAAAATAAATCTATTAATAAGTTTAACCCTTCAAATTATTATTTTCTACCTAGATTTAGATGGATGTCTTAACTCTTAGGGGTGCAAGTTCAAATTTAAATTTGTAGGAGGCAAGTGTCTTCAAACAACGAAATAGCAGCAACAACATCAACTTCCCAATTGTAAATTTTTTCGGCCTCCCTGAATTGCAATTCATATTTAAATTTTAATAGTAAACATCTCGTTAATATAACTTTAACTTAATATGTAAAAAAATTTATTTATGTATAAATTTTATATATTATATTTATATAAAATTTTAATTTTTTTTAAACCAAACTTGAAAAATTTTAATCATTCAATTTTTTTGTTTTGATATTTAAAATTTATTATGATTTTTTAAATAAAAATAATTATTTTTAATAAATTTAAATAAATCTTATTTATTAAATATAAAAAAATAAATAATTAAATTTTATATAAATTTATTAAATAGGACTTAATGAATAAATAAATAATTATTCCATCTATAAATATTATTTTGGTCTTCATCTCATAAATATATTCAAACATTGAAAAATAAGAATCAATTAATCGGTTAGATAACAATCCCTATTTACTAAAAGTTAAAGGAGTTTTTAGTTGGAATAGTGTTATGAGATTCGAGTGGAGTGTATCAGTATGTAACTAAAAATTAAAAAGAAAAAGGTTTTTTCAATAACGTAGGTCGTCTTCTTCCTTATAAATAAAAAATTTTTAAATTTAAATTACGTAATAAATAAATAAAATGACATAAAAAATAATTAAATCTGTACGACACACTGGAGAAGGTCAAATATTTTAACTGTCATTAACAAAGTAATGGGCGGTAGTAACCCAGCCTATATTGTCATATATGATGCCAACTTGATAAATAAATAAAATGACATAAAAAATAAAAAATAATTATTTTTATGTAAGTAAAATAAAAAAAATTTTAAAAAAATTTTGTTAATATATAAGTCATGAATGAGGCAGCAGGTTACAGGTAGCATTGTCACTCGTCGCAGCACCAGCCCCTAGGCCCTACTTGATTTTTCCTCCCTCCTTTAAGTCATCATCACTACACGCCTTCTTAAGTATCTCCATACCATTCCCAGTCACTTTCTCTTCCTCCCATTCCCTCTTTTCTTTTTCCTTCCTCTGATCCTATCCCCGGAAGTCTTAACTTTTGCTTATTCTTCTGGCTAAATGGCAACAGCACCATCACCAGAGGGAAAAACAGAACCTAAACCTGCGGAACCCAAACCAGAGTCCAAAGAAGTAGAAGAAAATCCAGAGCCTCTCAAGTACAAAGTAAATCTTCTTCTCTTCTACTTTTTTCTTGTTTTTGTTTGGACTAAAGTCTTATCTCATGTCTCACATGTCTCTGGAACTCTGTTTTCTACAGACATGGGTTTTGAAAGTCTCCATTCACTGTGAAGGCTGTAAGAAGAAAGTCAAAAAGATCTTGACAAACATAGAAGGTTAGCCACTAAACCCCCCTTCTTTTTTTTTCCTTTTTCTTTCCTGGAAAATTTCTTATTTATTTCAAAGTTTCCATCTTTTTCAATTTTCTCATCTGGGTGTCTTTCATTTCTCCCTGCTTTCAAATTTTTTTCATCTGGGTATCTTTCATAAGTTTCATTTTCCACTAATTTCAAATTTCGTCATCTGGGATTTCTTTCATTTCATAATATTGATGAATTCTCTTTGTTATTTTCAGGTGTTTATGCTACGGATATTGATTTGAGGCAGCAAAAAGTGACAGTAATGGGTAACGTTGATTCAGAGATTTTGCTCAAGAAATTGATAAAGAAGACAGGGAGACATGCAGAGTTGTGGCCTGAAAAAGCCGATCAAAAACAGAAAAAACAAGGAAAAGGGAAGAGCAAAGAGAAACAGAGCAACCCTGAAAGCAGCGGGGAAGAAACCACCCACGGCGGCGAAGAAGAGAAAGAAACAGTGACGATCGAAGTTCCAGCAAATCAAGAGCCTCCTAAAAGCAGCGGAGGCGAAAATGGAAACAGTACCAGCGGCGGTACCGCTGTCAAAGTCAGTGACGGCGACGGCGCAACCGGCAAAGTCGGTGTTCAGGTCAAGGAAGCAAAGCCCGAGGTCAAGCAGGGCGTCACATCTCCGGCCGGTAGTCAGCCACCGGCGTCGGAGAGTGAAGGTGGTGCGGAGAAAAGCGGCGGTGGCAGTGGAGGTACAAAGAAGAAAAAGAAGGGGCAAAAAGGGAATACAACAAGCAATGTAGTTGAGGGCGAACAGTCTGGCGAACAGTCTAGCGATGCACCCCCGGGTACCGGATCATTACCCGGTAACATTCAGGTGCAGCCTGTACATGCTACTGTTCCACCTGCAGCCAATCACAGCCCTCCACATCAGCATTTTCGTGAGCACCCATCGCATTACTATACAGGGCCGGTGCACGCTGTCAGCTACAATACAACACAACCAAGCAGTAGCTATACTGCATCTTATCACAGTGCACCACCTTCATACGCGTACGTGCACCAGGGTCCCATGGCTGAACCTAGACCTGATCATAACCCGTACCCGTACCCGTATCCACCATCACAATCATCGGATTCATTCGAGATGTTTAGTGATGAAAATCCAAATGCATGTTCAGTAATGTGAGAGTGTGATAAATGAAGGTCATACTACTTGTATAAGCTGAAATGGGAAGGAGGGTAATTTTGAAATGAATGTAGATATGGAAGGAAATCTTAGAGGGCAAGTTAGGGTAAAAATGGAGGAAAAAAATGAAGAGGGAAGTTGGGTATGGGGCCTTTTTCCTCTTGTTGTTTGTTGGTGCTAAGCTTTTCCTTTTTCTAGCCCTTTTTACTCTTTCAAGGTTGGTTTGAAAGTTATAATATAAGTTTTATGTTAGCCTTGTAATGCTTAGTCGTTAGTAGGTCCTCATTGTTTCCTCTCCTCTCTTTCTCTTTCTTTTATGTAAAGAGAACATTTGGCAATTTTGGCTGCACATTAGATTGTGGTGGATAACATATTAACGTATTAGGTTTATAGGATTTTGGGGCATAGATGGTTCTAGTTTAGATGAACCCCTAAAGCCCTTAAACCCTTTTTTTTTTAAAAGGTAATTGCGCTTGTCAAATGTTCAAGAACCTATTGCGATTTGAAGTGGCATGGTGATTTGGTGATCTAATGTTGGCTTATTAGATGGTGATTGATGACATCTAACATTTTGGGCATAAAAATTGAAAGCTTTTAGATGGTTGCTCTAGTCAAAGGTTCAGGATACTCAAGACAATTTGACATGTGTAATGGCGAAATGTGCATTCCCTTATTTAATATTTCTTTATTACAATGAAATTGCTTGGGTTTGGTATTTGTCACTGAATTGTATGGGCTTAAAAGAACTTCTCAAACTCATCTCATTCCTATGTGTAAAGCAAAGACCCGTCTACCATAAGAGGTGGAAAGATTGATTTACAAGGTATAAGGTTGTGACTTTTGGTGCAACTTTTGAAAATTAAAGAGAAATCGAAAACCCAAATTTTTTCCCTTTTTGACTTTATTTTTTGAAAGTACAGATATACTTCAGCAGTTCATCTCTTTTGATTTAGTTACCACACGGTTTTTCATTAGAATTACCCAAAAAAATTATAAAAGTTTACAAAAACAAAATTAATATGTAAAAATTTTATATTACCCTCATTGGACTTTTAACATAGGTACTCAATTATAAAGAGGATGAGAAGTGTTTCTTTACGTTGAGTAATTATTAAGTTTTGTTAAAAGATTGGTTGAGAAATTTTAATAGGAGTAAACTTGGAAAAACGTGAATAAAGTATTATTTAAAACAAAAATTCACAATTAAATTAAAACACCCATTTATAAAAAAAATTGTGATAACTAAATTAGAAGTAATGGTGCAATAGAAATGTTACAAAAACCATTGTAGCCAATATTGAATGGCATTAACTTCGAGGGACAACATATCAACAAGCATAACCTACCTTCATTTTCTCAAAGTGCATTTAATTCTTCATTTTTTGGGTTATTAAGAAGAGAATTTGCAGAGGAATTCTTGTGGAGTAGGTTGTGTATCTTATGGTTGTTCTGTTGCTTAATTTATTTCCAACAATTTTATCCTTATGTAATTATAGTTATTTTTTTTAAAAAAAAAAGAAAATCTCACATTGATAAATTCATTGTAAATTTGTGACTAAAACACAAATTGTTAAATTGAAAAATCTTACATCAATAATATAATAAAAAAATTAGAAATATGAAAATCAGGACATCTTGACACTCAGAATATCTATTAGAATCATAAGTGAGTGAACCTCACTCTTGGTACTCACTCAACGAATGATTGTGATGGACATTCTGAACGCCATGATATCTTTATTTTTTAGGCTCTCTAAAACAATTTATGGGTTAAATACAAAGAATGTTATTTTATTTATTATCAATTAATTTTAAATTAAATATAAATCTTATATAAAAATTCACATACATAATTTTATACAAGTAACTTTATCACCGTATCACATAATTAATAATTTATATAAATAACTCTATCACCACATCTCACAGGGGTTGATGGGAACGCCACCTAGAGCTTCGCTTTCCCCCGTAATATTTCTTTCCCATCCCATAATTTTTGATTTTTTTTCATTATTTTTATTTGCAGGGATTTTTCATTTGCCATAATAGACATTTTTGGGTTGTATCAACTGCCAACCAAATTTCAACACAAATCAAACAGTATCTATGGCTTCTTTACTTTATTTCTTAATGCAGTCGAACAGTGAAGACATTAACCATGTCTCTTTTTTTTTTTCTGTCGGTCTTTGTCTATTTGAGCAAGTTTTTTTTTTTCCTTTTTTTCTTTTAACCACAAATGAACGTGCAAGTTCCTTTTTCCTTCATTAAAAATTTAAAACTAGAACTTTGAAAAAGAAAAAGAAAAAAAAAAAGAAAAAAAAAAAACCCTTTGTGGTGTGTGATGAGCTGTTTCTTTTTTCTTAAGAGAGGTTTTATTGCCTTTTGCTTTTTCTGCTTTCTCTCCTGTCTTTTGTTTTTATTTCTTGGTACCTTCTTTAAAATCTGGCAAGCTTGCTTGCACAGTTCTGCTTTGAATTAAAAGCACTATGCCCCTTTTTGCAAGCAGCCACCAATATTTCCCTTCAGTCTTTATGAATTGGAAAATTAGTTGTCCCCCATATATATAAAGAGAAAAGAAAGCAAAATTAAATTTCACCTGTACACATGTCTGAAATCAGCCAAACTAAATTCCACTTATGTGTAGAGAAGAAAGCAATCCTGTGCAGTTGCATTAGCACTTTTCTCCCTTTGCAAGCAATCACTTTTATCTCTCTTCCTGGGTTTGCTAGCTTATGGCCCATGGGATGTTGCAGAAATTTAAATTTTAAAAAAACCAGCAGTTGTTGTTTCAGAAGAGTCCAATCTCTAAAGCTAAGGTTAACTCTATAACTCGTAAATTAGCCAAAAAATTTGCATTTTTGTCCAAGAGCCGAATCTTCATATTGAAAATTATTCTTGTTTCAAGAGAATTGGTTCTTCAATAGAGACTTTGATTTTTCGCTGCATCTTTGAAAGTCAATACATTTTGTTGCTTAGAAGTCAATTCTTTCTTCTCGAGGATCAAAACTTTAACCTTGACCTTGAGAGTCAATTTTCACTATTTCAGCACTTTGAGTTATATTTGTCGAATCTATCTGCCTAGAGTCAAATATTTAATCTCATTTTGTTCATTAAGAGATAGTTCTTTGGTCAATTTTTATTAAGGTTGTATATGAGTCTAACTGAGCTAAGTAGCATAGTACTCAAGTTTGAAGTTGTGGTAACAAGCTTAGCTCAAGAGCACTAAAGCTAGCTTAAGCTGCTGATGAGTTTTCAAACAAATTTAAATTAATAATTTATATATTAAATTTAAGGTCGAGCTCTTATAGCTCATGTGCTTTCAACTCTATTTGAGTTTAAGCTCAAAAATTCTTTCAAACTTAAAATTGAGATTGAACTCAACCTTAAATTGAGTAACTCAAGAGTAATTCAACTTATTTATAACTATAGTTTTTGCATTTTCTAAATTTGCTTAAGGCATTTCAACTTGATCATTTCCTTCACACTTACACAATGCTTCAAACTTTTTCAAAAGTATTTTTATTATCAAAATCATCTATTAGCTCACAATAGTAATTTTTGTATTCTATTGAACAAAAGATACATCTATCATATTTTTTTATGTATAATAGAATCAAATGAATGTTTTTTGAAATAAGATTTTATTGTATGTGAATTATTTTAATAAAACACATTGCTTTTATAGGAGTATGTCTTGAATCAAATTGTTTTTTTTTTTTATCAAGAATCAGACTATTAATTATATATATATATATATATATATATATATAAGAGTCACATTCACAATAGTTAGCTAATATTTGATGGGTTCCACATACCAACATGGCTTTTCTTTCTTATAGTACTATTCTTCCTTTTCAAATCTTAAAGGGAATATGTATGCTTATCTTTTTAATAAGTTTTAATCATAAGAAATAATATAAAAAGACAAAAAAGAATACAGGACGGATTGCATTATATTTAATTAGTTTTAATCCGTCCTGAATAATCATCCTCTTCAATGTCTAGAAAAATCTCTTATATTATAAGGATTTATTCTCTTGGCCACTAGAGGGAGGGTGTCATTTGACATTCCATTCTTTGATGGCAAACAGGTAGAGAGAATCTCATCGATATCATTTTGATTCTTTGATTGAGGGGTCCCATGCAAGAACAAATATTTTTTTTTTTTAATTTAAAAGAAACAATCATAGTTGGGAAAAATTATAAAATATGAGTTCTTGGTTAGAAGTGTACCCTCATTCTTGCTACTTAATTCAACAACTAATACTGAGATTCAGTTAATGGTAGGGGTTATAAGAACATGCTTTCCAGCACAAATCGTGCAAGAAAAGTCATTAAAAGAACAAGAAGAGTGAATCATATAAATGTCCATCTCTTAGTCTTAGCAGCTAATTAAAGGGGGAAATGAGACAAAAATTTGTATATTTCCTTTCTCTTTTTGCATCCAGAAAGTCATTAAAAGAACAAGAAGGGTGAATCATATAAATGTCCATCTCTTATTCTTAAGTCTTAACAGCTAATTAAAGGGTGAAATGAGACAAAAATTTGTACGTTTCCTTTCTCTTTTTCCATCCATATTCAACGTAAAGAGGAGATTTGTTTGGACTATTTAGTAAGGATGAAAAATGATTGAGGAAGGAATCTTAATCCAAGTGCAAAATGTCAAGGCAGTGTCAAGTCAATCAGACAAAGCATGATCACTTCACTTGCAATCTTTCATATTCCTGTTCAACATTTTCAGAGCAGTTTCCATTCCCAAAAGAACTTTGATTCCTTCAATCTCATCCACCTTCCCTCCCAAGCTTCTCAGTTCCCACAAAACAATTTCACCAAAACCTCACAGCCCATTTGAGATCTCTTCCATTCTTTGGAGAGGAGATTTGAAGAAAAACAAATAAATGAAAATTTTCAGATATGCTCTCTTAGTTAATAAATTAAATATTTTAAATTTAAAATTTTAAAACAAATGAGGAATAATTAAAGGAAGAAAAGACTAGCTAACTACTTTTGTTATACAGTCAATTCATTAGATAAATCAAAAAATAAAAGATAATTTAAGACAAGTAGCCTGAAAAATGAGATTAAATTATACTAGTAAACAGCTTCTTAACATGGTGTGCCTAAGCAAACAAGAATAATTAGGGGTGGTGATGGTATAATTATGATGGTAATGATGACAATCATGACTAATACAATGAAAGCAAGCATTTCTCACCAGAAAATACCATTGGCTATAGAGCTGCCTACCCTTTTTGATTTTGGTCTTCTGAGGAAGACTGTACCTAAAAGGAATTTTGGGTCACTACAGGCCAAACAATAAAAATTAAGGCATGTCTCAATAAAGGAAGTCAAGGCCCCCCTTCGGAATTCTAAAACAAATTGTTTTGAGCCAAATACCCAACCAAAAAGTAGTTGATGAAAACGTTCAAGGTTCAACTATACAGTTAATAAATACCCTACCATTATCTTGTTTGTCCTTGATTATTTTTTAATATATTGTAGTATCCATCCCCTTTTATATGTATATTTTCTTTATATATTATACTATTTAAGTTCAAAATTAGAGATTGTCAATGAGAATGTTGTTTTACAGTCTAAATTGGCAACAAAAAAAAAAAAAAGATCAGAAGGGTGTTTTGGTAAAACTCAAAAAATAAATTCTTCTCTCATAAGTTTAAAATTTTATTAGAGTAAAATTTAAAATTTTACTTGAGTTTTAAGCAAGATTTTAAAAAGTTTTGCTTTAAATGTAATTGCTTTTTAAGCTCTTTCAAAAGGAAAATGCTTTTTGTACAACATTTTGATATAACTTGATGTGTCATTAAAATAATTAATTCTTTTAATTCATGTGGGACTCATAATATTAAATGCATCCATTTATTTAATGACATGTGAAAATTGTAGAAAAAAATGAGACAAAAAGATTATTCTGATAGCACCACCCTTTTCAATATGCTCAATGAGATTAAAATTGATAAAAATGGCTTTTATCAATACCTAATTCATACTAGCAATTTTTTTCTCATTATAGATGAAATTTTTTTTACTTGTTAATTGTTTTTTTTTTTTTTGCCTAATTTAATTGTCTCAATTTGATTTTATATAAAATTTGATCAAATAATTTTATATAATAAATAAATAAAAATTTAAATATTTTTTTCTATATATAATTCTTATTAAGTATTTTCATTTATATAAAAAAAATTAATTATCATTTATTTTTATATAAAATTATCAAATTAATTTAAATAAAATTAAGAGAACAAAACAGTTAAAAAATGATCAAAGAGAGTATTAAAACAAATAGCAAAGATCTTGATTACTATAATAAGCCATTTTTTCAGTCTTGGTCCAAAACTCATTTCATCTCCCACCGAACTCATTCTAATTTTCCACAGATTGCCAAGTGTTCTAACATATATATTTTTTGTTAGCTATGTTTGACTGCTAAGAACATGGGGAGGAGAGGATTATTCTTGAATTCTCTTCTGCTTTTTTTGTTTATTCAAGAACAAAAGAAACAAGCACCTACCACCATCCATTTTTTAGCTCCTCGATCGGCTACATAGAATCATCATCTCATAATCTAAAATGAGCATTTGCAAATCATAGCAACAAAATTTGAGGCAATCTTGGTGCCAAAGATTATCCCACACTCAAAAATGGTATAGAATGCAATGTTCATGTTAAAAGCATCCTAATAACAAAAACAGGGCAAACTGATGAGCTAACAAAATTGTCATTGTTGGCCTGTCAAGTGCACTGTCGGCATCATGCCCTGCAAGGGTTGAATCAATAATTTTGCAAATGAGTTAGGCCTTCCGTGATAATAACTTGATGGAGATTGAACTCCCCTCAAGCAATGTTTTCTGTGGTTTGAACAGCAAGAAATTCATGTCTCACATTTCTTAATCAGATAGATATTGAGGTTACCATGTCTAAAGGTATCCAAAAACCCCATCATAAGGTTGTGACTTTATGTTCTCAAAACCTAACATTTGCCATTGAATGTCCTTTGACTATGCCACTCTGTACCTCCATTCATACATGTTTGAATAAGTACGCATATGTTTCAGGCTAAAATTAGTTAATATAAAAATTAGTGTTCCTCCTTTGTATACTTAAAGACTAGGGAGAGAATCCTAAACAACATTCAGATCTCATGACTAAAGATTAAAAATTGGTGTCAATTATACTGATGCAAACTAATCTTGACTGACAAAAAATTTTAATATTTTATTTTCTCTAACCAAAAGTCTAGCTTCTCCCTAACAGCTTTATCTCTAGTTTCAAGAAGAAGCTAGTTTTAAAATGAGTGGTATTATAAGGACAACTTTTTTATTTCATATTTTTATACAATTTTTATATGCTATTAAATGAGTGTATGCATTCAATATTACGGGTCCCACATAAATTAAGAGAACTAATAATTTAAATAATACGTCAAGTTGTATAAAAAAGTGGGATAAAAAAGTTGGATAAAAAAGTTGTACAAAAATCATTTCCCTTCTAAAATATACAAGGAGTCAAAGATGAAAGTGTATACCTTGCATGTGAACCAGATCAATAAAATCAGTGTCACAGACAATGGCTTAACTGTAACCAACAATTTCTCAATGGATTTATGGGGTCCATGACTCAATAATCTCAGTCATACATGTTTCAATTATATATCAGATACTCAGCATCATTCCACGAGAAACAAGACAAGTCACATAACCAAATATCCTAAATCAAACAAGAGGTCAGGAATATGTGACAATGATGGGTTCATTTGCTATGTCTAAATTTATGTCAAAAGGATAAGCCTCAAAATACACTCCAACAACAAAAATATCACAAGCAAATGGCATGGCCAAGAAACCCAGGACACATTCAATTCCAGTAACAACTCAGACAGGAAGTAAAAAGATTGACAAAAACCTAGGCCCGGACATATCCACATAGAGCAGAAGTGCTAAATTTGACTTGTGAAAACGCATCTCTCATCCAAATGCCCAATATTAACTAATATAAGAGAGCCTATTTCTATCTTTAAAGATTAAATAACTTGCAAGTGAAAGCCCAATTTTCTGGGCCTTACTCGGCCTATATTTCGTTTGGGCTTGGCCCATGGGCCTATTTGGTTCCCTACTTCTGTCGAAAAAGAATTCAGAAAAGTGAACATTCTTTTATTTTATCATGATTTTTTAAATAAAAAATAATTATTTTAATTAAATTTTAATTATTAAAAATAAAAAAATAAATAATTAAA
>BPVZ01000050.1:1871217-1885669 GCA_020521535.1 Rubroshorea leprosula | reverse complement strand
AAGAACAGAAATTGTCAAGTTAAAGAAATGGATTCAGTGGTTTATTTTTTCTAGAATAAAAAATAAAAACACTGCATAGTTTGATTGTTGGGCAATTAATTTCTATAGTTATAATGATCACCTACCATATCGTATGAACAACGAAACTATTATGCAAATGAAATATAATAGATCTTTTCTTCTTTCTCTTCATTTCATGTCACATGAAATGTTAAATTCCAAGGGCTTGTTACAGACTTACAGCACAAGCAAAAATGTATGTTCGATCTTCAGAATCTTTATTGCTCCATTGTATGGTTGCTTTTGCTAGTAGTCTTTGACAGATTTTTCATTGGAACGAAAAAACTTCACATTCTCTCAAAAGAGATTCCGTGCAATAAAAACATAATTTTTTTAATTTTTTTATTAAAAATATGATTTTTTTATTAGTTAATATTATTACTTCTTAAAAGAATTTAATTATATATAAAAAAAAGTACCGATTTGGTTTGTTTTGCTAAAGAAATGACCAAATGGGTCCCAATCACCTATTTGCTCCCTTTTAAACAGCGTAGCACAATACAACGCAACAAAAAATGAACAAACCTAAATCAAATATGGAGTCTATCTATATATCATAATAGACTTGGAACCAATTACCTATTAGTTAGGGTAGAAGGAATTGGACTTTTTTTAAGAAGGTTTCAAATTTAAATCTTATTAATAAAGAGATAAATATTAAAAGAATAAATTTTTATAAAATTTAACGCAATTCAATTTCAAATTAATTAGATTTTGAACTTTTGCGGGACAGACCCAACATTGGACGACCCAATCCAATTAATCCAAATAAGTATAACCCAACTAACACCGGACAAACCGACCCAACCCAACTGTTTGATGACCCGACCCACTTACCCACCTCATCCGGATCTCAATCCTGGACAACAACATAAACAGAGTGTTACTTCTTAACTCTTCCAATTTCCAAAACACTTCAGAACTCGCCGGAAAAAATTATGGCCACTTTTTTGCAAGCGCCGATGGCTTACTCAGTCCGGTACTCTTCTTCTTTATCGGAATCTGTCCGGAGAACAAGCCGTCTGAAGTTTGATTGCCGTGCTTTCGGTGCCAACAACTCAGCTAAAATCCCCTTACCTCCGGTGAACCCTAAGGACCCGTTCCTTTCTAGACTCACTTCCGCTGCCGCTTCCTCCCCCGAAGCCTTGGTTAACCGCCCGGTCGATTCCGATGTGCCTCCGTTTCTTGACCTGTTCGATTCTCCAAGGCTCATGGCTTCTCCTGCCCAAGTAAGATAATTACTAAATCTCGTATATATGGAGGTAGAAATTTATGGTTCCTGCTTGGTTGTAGGAAATTGAAAAGATTAAGAACTGCGTGAGATTGATGAATTTTCATTTTTTTTTTTGGTAATCTGTGGATTTGAGGGTTGATACTATGGAAAATAAGAGGTGAGTAAGACTTTGCAGGGAGAATATAGTTAGTATGCGTTTGTCTTCTTTTTTTTCTTGGTTTTAGATTTTGGTGTTTTTTGTCATACGAAGTTTATATTGATTTCAATGATTTTTTATGACATGTTTATTTGGTATTAAGTTTGCATTTAACAATGCTTGTTACTTGAATTAGGTGGAAAGGTCGGTTTCATATGACGAGGGCAGGCCACGATCCCCACCGCCAGACTTACCATCATTACTTCTTGATGAGGGAATTGTTTACATTGGCATGCCGGTTAGTGTTTTTGATACAGATTAACTTTTTCCATGTTTATGGATGCTCTTCATTATTCCAGTGGATAAGATGCTGATGCGGGTGGGGTGGGGGCACCTCTTCTCTTGTTGCAGAGAGAAGTAGGAAATAGGATCAACTTTAACATGTAAAGAATTTGGTTTTGCATGCACCTTTCATAAGATATAGGCTTAACCACTCTGCTAAGGAAGGGATTAAACCATGACTAACACAGTTCCAAGTGATTGTGTGGACTAGAAGGTGGCAATAATTGTTGCATTTATGTAATGAGCATCGTTTGAGGAGTTATTTTGTAGGTCCCATATGATGTAGAATTGTTTATTTTCCAAAATGATTCTTGTCAAATATAATTTATCTTTGCTTCTACATTTTCTTTCAGAAGAACATTCCAACTCTAAAAGTTAGTTATTCATTTCATTATCGTTCAGAAGTCAGATCTCTTGGAAATGAAATGGTTATTCGTAAAATATATATAGCAAACCTAGTGGCAGTAGCACTGCATTCTTATACAGAGTTATATGGCCTGTAGGTCATGCCATTAAATTATTATTGAAGTCTGTTTAACTAGTGAACCATTTATATCTATCAGCTGGTGCCTGCAGTCACAGAGCTAGTTATTGCACAACTGATGTATCTGCAGTGGAAGGATCCTAAAGCACCAATTTATCTCTATATAAATTCCACTGGAACAGCTCGTGATGATGGTGTAACGGTAAGCTATCAGTCTCATTCTGACAATTCATTTGAAATTTGATATGTATTTTTAATAGTGATTCATACCGCTCTTATGTTTTCTTTCCATTGCTTATAAACACATGGCAATAATCTAATAGTTCTAAGATTACAAGTGTAATCATCAATAGTTGGGAGTTTTATTTTTTATTTTTTTGACATTGGACATTCTATTGTTGCAAATATGGTGGAATAGATCCTTAGTTGCCTACTAAAGGCAAACACATCATGCAATCCTGTAATAGTCTATCAATTGACAATCAACCTTCTGTTGTGTTGTCACAGCTCTAACCCATGTGGTTATTTCAATCTCATTTTTTACTGTTGAATTACGTATTCCTTTTTGTAGTGTTGCTTGTATACATGCCCATATTTGCCCTCCTTTGACATTAGACATAACTCCATCCTTTTGTTATTCCCCAAAAGTTGGCTTCCTCTTTCATCTTCAAAATCCCACAGACCATACTTTAACTACCCTTGAAATGACTATTAGAGCTCCAGCTTTTGTGTTTTATACACATATAAACATTGAAAATGAGCTAGAAAGTTATAGGTACTTTCAAGTATAAAGGACTATTAGATCTCCAGCTTTAACCAGAGAAAAAAAAAAAAAGTATAAAGGAAGATTTTGATCTGAGTCATCTGACTGCCAAAGAGGGTAAGAAGGACCAAAATTATAAAGGAGGCAAGAAAGAGAGAGGAAACATGTATTCAATATGAAAAAGGTAAAATATGAAATTGGTATATCAATGGATATGTTTTTTTGGAATAAATACCTGGTTGAGATTGAGCATTTCTAAACCAGAAAGCTTGAGCATATTGATAACATCTGATTTTGAGAATTTAGAGACAATCTGAATTATTATGGATTATGTGTTTAATTAGTCATCAGATTACTTTTATAATTTATCATTGCATTTACCTGTTAAATATTTTAATTGAAATTATTTCCCCTTATATTAGTCTCCAATATGTGTACTATTCAGGTTGGGAGGGAGACAGATGGTTTTGCCATCTATGATTCATTGATGCACGTAAAAAATGAGGCAAGTTTTCTTTCTTTAAAGATCTCGAGCTTGCATATTTGTGATATTTTTGTTTTTGTTCATAGTAAGATAGTTAGAGAAAAAAAGAAGAATGTTATGGCTCTTAACAAGACATGAAGTTGACAGGTTGATAATGATGATAATGTGATATAATGTGGTTGGTAAAGTGACCTTGCAATAAGGAGTTAGTGGCAGTTGTGGTGACTGAAATTGTTATTACTCTCTTATTTTCCTCTGGCACTTCAGTTACAACCCCTTTTTTTTTTTTTGGTCCAACCTTCAGTTAAGATTGAGGGAAATGAAATTATTTTCTGGTTGTCTTCAATTTCACTTTTTTGGCCATAGGGTGTCTTTAATTCATGATGACTTTTGTTTTGAATGAGAATGTGCTCTTGTTATTCCTTCCATCCTTGGTGTTCCTTCACACATGGTAATTGTTGTTACTACAGATTCGTACAGTTTGTATTGGAGCTGCTGTCGGGCAGTCTTGTCTACTACTTGCTGCAGGGACCAAGGGTAAAAGGTCTATGCTCCCACATGCAACAGGTGCGTTGCAATGGCCTTGTTGAAGCAACAATCCTAAGTTTTTGATGCTTCAATGCTTCATATCTTATCCAATGCCCATTTATATCTATTTCAGCTGCAATCCATCAGCCTCGTGTTCCATCATCTGGTTTGATGCAAGCTAGTGATGTTCTTATTCATGCCAAAGAGGTTCGTTGAACTCATTTTTGTTTACAACATTAATGTAATCAAGCATCCAGTGGTCTAGGTTAGCAGTTTATTCACAACCTATAATGCTGAGTTATAATTTGCATTTCTTCAAGTTTCCCATTGCTTCCTTTGCAGATAATAACTAACAGAGACACTCTCGTGGAACTTCTGGCAAAGCACACTGGAAACGTAAGTGTGAAACTAATTCAATCACTTGATCTTCTGGAACTTTTCCTTTTTCTGTTTTACATATGAAGTATGGAAAGATTAAGTAACTAATTCAGTCACTTGATCTTTCATTAGTCGGTAGAGACTGTAGCCAATAAAATGAAAAGACGGTTTTATATGGATGCTGTGAGAGCTAGGGAATTTGGGGTTATTGACACGGTGAGTGCTGCCATACAATCCAAATATTGGTAATTTCATAAATCATTCCAGTATGCTACATATGTTTATTTTCTAATGTGAGAATACTTGATCCAGATTCTTTGGCGTGGCCAAGAAAAATTGAAGGCAGAAATTGAGCCTGATGTCTTGGCTGATGATCCTAGCTTTGAAATTGTACATGGGAATTAGTTTCTGGGCATCAGATGCTTGTCATTGTAAGTGAACTTGATAGAAACATTAGCCTGGCAGGGTAGTGAAAAGTTTATTTCATATCATTTGTTTGGAAGGAAATGGTTCTTCCAAGGTTTTCAATAGTGGGACTGGGAGCCAAAGCACTTCTGCACCATTCCTTGAATGTAATTGTTTATCAATTTGGCTTACTGGCATGAAAATTATTTTGGGTGCTTTCTCTAGCTGCAATATTTGAAAAGGATTAGAAGGTGAGACCATGCTTTCTCTCTCTCTCTCTCTCTTCCTCCAAGATAGCAAAGGCCAATGGAAAGCATTATAACATGGTCATGTTTGGCTTGATGAAATGGCTATTGCTTGGTCAAAGCATGAAAATAAGGCAAAATAAGGAAGTCTGGAATAGTTTTTAACAAGGAGGATGAGACTGTTAACTCAGGGAATATGGTAGGAATAGCCATGATTACCTTCCTAACTTATTCCTAATTTAATGGAAAATAAGTAATCCTATTCCCACCTTATTCTTTCCTTTTGTAGTACTCTTCTTTATTTTTAGTTATTTTTATGCCTTGACCAAGGAGTAGTCAATGCATGCCATCAATCAAACCAACCATGACCTAAACTAACATCTTTATTCTAGTCCTAGCCTTTTGTTTTTCTCCTTCCCCTCACAACATAACGTGCACACGTGCACCACTGGGTAAAACATGTGAGATCATGTGTTTACTCCTTGAATACTATAGGGTTGCTATTATTGGGGGGCTTTATGGCATTATCATTTGTTGTTCATTATGTTGCAGTTAATCACTGCGGACCGTGTCAGCCCTCCAGACTCTTTGGGATTGTGCCTAGTATTTAAAAACTGATAATGCAATTTCTGATGCAGGGAGTCATGTAGAGAAGAGAGATATAAAGGATAACTTAACAATGATCCTGTGATGGAAGTTAAATTTGCTTGTAGGACCTTCACGCATCAATGGAGAGCCTTGACTACATCACAACAGAATAGCAGAATGCTCAATGTAAGAATGTTTTCATATGCCCTTGGTTTATGTATTTGATTCTGTATACCCATATATAGATCAGGATCAGGCTTCTGCTAAATTTGTTAATATTACTTTTAAGCAACCCAATAACAAATATTGTCTTTGGACGACATTTCAAGTTCATTGAACATCGTTCCTTCTGTAATGCGTTGTTGTGAGGAAATTCGTTTCTCATTATTTCTTTGGACAAAGGATTCTTAATCTATGGAAATCACTTTCTTAGCTAGATAGATACCAACTTAATCCTTCTGTAATGTGTTGTTGCCAGTAAATCATTTTATTTTCTCAGCTCAAGATAGAGCCAGTCTTGAATGATCATTTTTATGGATAATTCTATTGACATAGAGGTCTAATAAGTTGTATTGAAACCATATAGTTTTAGAATACTTCACTTCTATTATTAATGAGTCAAAAACTTAAATTGTTTGCCGATTAGGGTCAAATTTCAGCTAAAAATGTTTGTCTTTAGTGCGGGCTATTGTATCCTTTTTTAGTATTTTTGACCTAAACCAAAACATGTTAAAACTATTTTATGGAGTCCATGCGCAGCAATGCCTTTAGATGATCAAGAGGGCAAGGGGCCCAAAAATATGGGCATTTAGCAAACAATGTCATTTTATCCAGCAAGTCAGCTACCCTATTTACTGATTTTGGAGCATAAACAAACATACAAGAGTTAGAAAAAGGCATACAAATTACAGATTTAGAAAAAGGCATACAAATTACAGATATCATATACAGAGGACACCACTTTTCAAGGAGGAACTAGATTATGATTTAAAACTCTTAATAAAAGTATGTTTGGTAAAGTTTGTAAATGTTTTAGTTTTTTAATATTATTTATGTTTTATAAGTTAAAATTTTTCTTTTAAAAACTTACATTTTTTAATTTTTTTTAATCTTAACAAGATCTTAAATAGTAAATTTTAAAAAGTTTCAAACTTTTACTTTTTATAAATTTGTTTTATTCATTTTTTTTTTATTTCTAAAAATAACTTTGAAGTTTTTTCTTTGATAAAAATTTAAATTTATCACTTATAACCAATAAAAAAAAATAAAAATTTTAAAAAACTCTCCTAAACATATTATAAATATTGTTATCTTATTTAAATACAACTTTTTGTACACCCCAATCCCAATGCAACGCCATTCACAAAGCTATAGCTTTTCACCTGATGGGGCCCATGAGACCCACTTGCTTAGAAGTTAACCCATCCAACAAGGCAATAGCTTCTTCCACACATACCAACATATGCAGTTGCAGGCAATTTCCTCTAGAATATCACGGTATAAGCCATGAAAGTTTCCGAACAGGAAAGCGTTATGGAACCACATCTTAGGAGGAACCTGTAGCTTCCCAATAAGTGTCCAAGAGGAAGATGAAAATTCACGTGATATGAGAAGCTTAATATTTAAGTAATTTAATGATAATTTTTGTTTTAAAAAAATTTTAAATTTAAGTTATATAACACATAAATGAGATGTGTTAAAAAATAAAAAGAAGGTTGACTAAAGTTATTACATTTAAAAATTCATAATTAATTTTCAAATCACATCAAAAATAAATAAAATTCAAATTAATCTAAGATAATTTCATGATATAAAAATTTAAAAGCAGATTTCATATCTCTTAATGAAATTAAAATATAACTATAAATAAAAAAATCTAATTAAATTATTAATTTTATAAATTATTATACATAAATTACATATTTTATAATTATTAATAAAAAAACCTATTTCACGATAAAAAAAAAAAAACCACCTTCCATCAATTGTAATAAGATGTACAGTCAGCAGACTACATGTCACTTTTCCAATTCCGGTTATGAAATTAAAAGGATGGCGACATAGAAATAATTTTTTATTTATTTATATATTAGGATAAATTTAATATTATTAATTTTAAATAAATAAAAAATTAATCATTTAAATCATATATAATATTATATAAAAAGATAAAATATTTGTTAACCTTTTATAAAAAATAATATAAAAAATTACCTGTAAATTATTTTCTGAAATTAAAATTAGAAGGCAGACTATAGAGATCACTTTTCTGAATTTAATTATTATAATTTTTTTTATCTTGATTGTATAATAAGAAATAATCATTTCTCATTTTTTTATCTTACACACCGTATGTTATTCGATTCGAATTTAAAATTTTTTATTTCTAATGAAAAGAGATGAATTTAACTATTTAAATTGTTATTAATTATTATGAAATTAAAATTAAAATAAAGATAAATATATATTATTTTGATTGATTATATAATAACAAATAATTTTTATTTTATTTTTTTATCTTATATCGTACCAGTCGAATTTATTAGTTCCTCTCGTTTTCGGCCGCGGAAGAAGATTATGAGAAGAAGCAGATATTTTTTTATCAACCAAACAGATGGCGTCTGAAATGAACCAATCGTAATAGAAACGACACCGTATAAACTTGCACGAAATGCCACCAACAGAAATGATTTCGATTGTCGACTCTCGCGCTGTCGCGCACCAGAAGGCTTTTTCCAGATCATTAGTCTCTCTCTTTCTCTCTCTCTGCGTTTCCTTTTCTTTCTCTCTTTCCATATCCTTCCAAACAGAGGCAGCCGCATTTCGCCGGAGAACGACCGGCTGAAAGAGATATATATATATATAGAGAGAGAGAGAGCTATGGCGGAAGAAGAACCAGAGCTCAACGGGGAGCAAAAGAAAGACATTGCTAAATGGTTTCTCCTCAACTCTCCCGCCGGTGAAATCCAATACGTTGCCAAAGGTGCCTCTCTCTGTCAATTAGTTTCGTTTAAAACTTGTTGTTTTCGGTTTTGCGGTTACTGTTGGCATTGCGTTTTTCTCCTTCGGATCGATCGATTTTGTGGCCTCTTTCTACTGTTTTGGCCGATTTGAATCGGTTCTTTTCTCTTTCTTTTGAAATTTACTACTTCGGATCGATCAAAGTTGGTTTTCGATTTGTGAGGTTTTGCAGATTTGAAGAAGGTTTTGAACGATGATGATGTGTACAACGAGGCGGCTTCGGAGGCGTTTCCTATTTACAACAAAACACACATGATTCGCCTTGAAATGCCTTGTAGAGCTGGGGATGTAAGTCTCTGAATTATGTATCAAAGCTCTATTTTTTTTGCGCATGAGAGATTTTAGCTTAGATACACTATGGCTTAACTCGTGGCTTTATGCGAATTAGATTGATATATTGGATATATCAGTGCTGTATTTTATGGGAGATTAGTTAATTAGCTTGTGCATACTTGGTCTTTTAGGTTCTGTGCCTCAGGCATTCGACTTGTTGTAGTTGGATTAATGTATTTAACGTGCCTTAGTTTGTGATTACTGTTTACATAGGCTTATAGTTATAGCATTAGCATACTTTTTGAATTTTTGCTCTTCCCACCTATGAACATCAGTTTTGCCTCTGAGAAGAAATTTTAGGCTTTAAGGTTGATGATTTTTTTTTGTCTCAATCTGTGAGGTGGAGTTAGATTAAATTTACTGAAATCGAGTCCATCTCAGTTGGATAAGTATCGTGATAGGACTATATAGCATTTCCATGTGCCATTTTTATATGCTTTAGAGGCTTTTGGGTATTACTGTTGGTGTTTGCACTGGTTCAAGTTAAATGTTTGGCTAGCTGTGGGTTAAGCTGGCTACTCTAATTGGCCTTTAATTTTAGAAAATTAAATTTGTGTAGCAGGATTTGGTCTGCACGCAGTGCCTATTTTATAATTAAGTTTGTCTTATTGGTCCTCTATTCTTAATAATTAGATAAAAAATATGAATACAGCATCCTTTATTTAGATGGCCATTTTACTTGATTTGCTGGCAGAACAAAACTCATTTTTGTAATCTCTCTCTGACTGGGTATAGGTGCTGATTACATCATATGGTGAACTTGATAAGAATGAGTTCCTTGATCCCAGGACTGCCCAGGTGGCTATTGTTGACCATGTCAAACAGGTAATTTTCATAAAGCATTCTGCACGTTTTAAATTCTTAATATAAGAAGGGAGAAATTGTTATTGCGATTTGCAGCGTATTACCAGTTAGAGTTGGATGTTTATGTTATGATGTGCTAAATTTGTTCAGGTTTGTAAAGAGGCGAGACCTGCAACTGACGAGGAACTTCCATCGCCATACATTGAGGAATTTCGGTATGTGTTAGAACCTCTTCCAAGATTCAGCAGTTATATGTGTAGGTCTATTTTTATCTCTTTTTGGTAGTGGTTTTCCAAGAGTATCTCCCTGGTCCTGGCACCCTTTTGAATTCATTTGGGGACTGCTTTAGGAAAAATAGTTGTTTACCACCACCAGAAACAAGTATGGAAAAATGTTAAATACCAATTCTATTGGATGTGTCTGAAAGACCATTATGTTGCTATCTTATCATATTGTTGTTGCTGAGCAGAGTGGTTCACACTGATGCTGTTAATCTTTATTTCATTTTGAATTATCCTCATCAGTTCTTATAACCATCCAAGAAAAATAAATGGAGTTTATGGACAGAATAAGAGCAAGTGAGAAATTAATAACCTTTATGTACAAGTACAGAGTAAGTAATTAAATCCACTGTTTCTGTGGCAGATGTGCTCTGGAAGCAGAAATGCTCAAGTATGTTGCTGAAGCTTATCCAAAAGGTTTCTGTTCAGTTTACTGTACTAATGGAAAAGATGTTGAGGAACCAGGATCTAATTTTGAGCTTGTTGTGGTGATTTCTGCTGCTAGACATAGCCCACAGAATTTTTGGTATGTTGTCAGATGACTTGCTGGTGTTTCATTACCTGTTCATGGACCTTGATCTTAGTTAACTTTTGAAACAAGTAGGTATCAGGTAGTAATTCATCCTCTAATAATGCTCTTTTCTTGTTGAATAGCAATGGAAATTGGCGCTCAATATGGAACATTGAGTTCAGAGATGATGAACAAATGCTGGAAGTAAAAGGCAAACTGCAGGTACCCTACATAACACTGGTGTATGATAGACTGCATGGGCTATGTGAACCTGAAATAAATCAGTTCTTTCTATTACTTTCTTTTCATTTTCAGTTTCTTTTGTCTTACCCTGCTTCTTCCTCAGGTGGGTGCACACTATTTTGAAGAGGGAAATGTACAGCTAGAAGCAAAGCATGAATGTAGAGACAGTACAATATTTCAGGTTTTGACACGAGTGACATTTTCAATATCATTTTACTTTCTCTTGTTTCCTTTCCTTTCATTTCATAAATTGGAAATTTAATTCTTATACATCCATGTATCACCTCTCATTGCTTTTTCATTCTTTCACAATCAATTCATTTTGTTGATCTCTGTTCTATTGGCAACAGTCTCCTGATGACTCTGCACTTACAATAGCCAATATTGTTCGTCAACATGAGACAGAGTACCTGGCATCTCTTCAGGTTAGAACAATGTCTTTTAATTTTATATATGCCTGACCTTTCCAGGTTTCTATACTGATTGTCAGCGTACATGCAGGAATCCTATTCAAAATTGCCAGATGCTACTTTCAAGGTACTTCCTTTACTTTGAAAAGGTTTCTCGTTGGAAAACTGTGGAAAAGCCTTCCAACTATATTATTTTCTGTCTAAACTGCTTTAAGAAACACAGTTGACTTTTATATTTCCAATAAAACCATCTTGTTGGTAGACCGCATCTGTGGCATATTTATGAGTATTACCCTTGCTCATTAAAACCTAATACCATACATTGTCATTTCAGACGCCATCTTCTTTCGTATGTCTAATATGTTCATTCACATAAAAAGAAGCATCACCATGTTCTTCCAATGATAATTGAAAAGATGTCATGACACTCAAATAACAGCCAAAACTCTGAAATTCATTTGATTATATTGCAGGATCTGAGGAGGAA
Organism: Rubroshorea leprosula; assembly: GCA_020521535.1. Classification (NCBI taxonomy): domain Eukaryota; kingdom Viridiplantae; phylum Streptophyta; class Magnoliopsida; order Malvales; family Dipterocarpaceae; genus Rubroshorea; species Rubroshorea leprosula. Next base: position 1,873,932 of record BPVZ01000050.1, on the reverse strand, counting down.
ACTCCCTGTTACTCGGACCCTATTTCCATGGCACCACACTTCACAATTCAGCTTGACAAGAGAGATCTCAAAAGAATTGGGAATTGGAAAATGAATCTATCATGCTAAAGGTGCAACTGCACAAGCCGCTCAAGTAACATATCTTCATGCCTGAAGTTGAGTTAGCAGTATCCCCTCTGGCTGCTCCATTTAAAATTTTAATACCAGTTCCTGGAGTTTACTGCTGTCTTTCATTTATCTGTCATGGTCTCTAAATTTTGGCATGCATTTCTGTACCATTCATTACTACTGTATAGCCACATTATGAATGCTTGTGAAAATCTTTTGGTGAGCTTGTAATTGTATGCTGGGAAGATTATAGATTTGACTTATTGGCATGATTCTAACTTTAAAAAAGTGTTTAGCAATTTAAATTGTATTAGACTACAAAAACACTGAAGTCTTTAACTTTTACCTTACACAATTTTAACATAAGTTTACTTTTACGAAAACATAGTTTTCTAGGAAAAGGAACCAAAAAAAAAAAGGGTATGGTTTTCCCTTTGAACTCGGAAAATTTTGAGGGAAAAAGATATTAGCAGCACTAGTTTAATAGTATTAAGTTCTTATACTCAGGATGAGAATTATTAGGTCACTAAAATTGATTCAAATATGTATGATTTAGTAGTAACTAAGAATTGCAAATGCATGATTAAATTAATAAAAGGACGCCTAGACTATTTTATGGAAATTGGAATGTCAAATTAACAAAACAAAAGAATCAAACTTTTGAATCCAAACGATTCGTCCCAAAACCTTAACGTGAATTAGTTAATTGAGATTTCAAATCTCATCAATATTTTGGAAAAATCTCCTTTCCTAATCCCCCAAATTTGTAAATTGTTAAAAAAAAAATAAAAAGAAAAATGCAAAACAAATTCCGTTGCCGGGAATCGAACCCGGGTCTCCTGGGTGAAAGCCAGATATCCTAACCGCTGGACGACAACGGATTTTGATATGCAAATCTTGAAAACAAGTTCTAAAACAGATAGATCGTACGCCCTCATTTACCCCCCAAAACCCTATCGCAGTTCCTGTAGTAAAGATGTCCCGAATTTTTGAATCGGCGATCAGGTTCCTCTCTTCTGCTGGAGATTTTAGTATTCTCTCCTTTCTTTTGCATTATTATCTGTTTGGTTTCTGGGAAACCTCAGGAAAATAATATCAAAACAGGAGTTCAACCTCATTCTTAGTTTGAAAGTAAAAAAGTACGAAAAACTGAGTCATTTATCCAGTTTTTGCTTCTCCCCCATCTGCAGGGACACAAAGGATTTTTCTTTTTCTCTCCTTTTTATTTTTTTATTTTTTTTGCTTCAATCAAACAAGGAATTTCATTCCTTAGATTTTAACTTGTTTCATGGTGATTATTTTGATTGCAGGATTGTTAAAATTTGATAGCACTTTCTTCTTCACCAGATGGTAAGTTAAGTTACTTACTCGAAGCATAAGGCAGAGTTTAGGTTAAGCTGAATGTTTTCTGTTTTTCATACTCAATTTTTTTCTTTCTTAAAGCTAAATAGGGTTTCCTACATCAGATGTTTTACTCTCTTGAGCCATTTTTTGCTTCAAAATTTAGCACAATTTGTTAATTGAGAAAATGCATGAGAACAAGAAGAGGAAAACCCTTTTTTAAAAGGAGAATTTGAGTGAATTGCTAAGCAGACTATTCACCCTAGTTTGTTGCTGTTGTATTGTCTAGTTGAGTGTTAATTTTATAAAAAGTAAATAAGAAATTGACCCTGTATTTGGTGTGGCAGTTAGAATTTTCGGTATGTTTGTTGCTACTTGGAAGTTTACTGAGTCTCATTTTGAATAATTTGATTTCTTTGTAACTTTGTCTATGCCTATCTATTCAGCTTCAATTACTCATTAAATTTACGTGACAATCACTTTCTTATGGATGTTAATTTCCAAGGTAGTTGGTGGAGCTTAAGAATGCAGAAACTAATGGTGGGTATCTGCTGAATTTCAATACAATCAAATATATCCAAGTCCTAGATTAGGTACATTTTTATGATGCGGGTGCTTTTTCTAATCCTTGAATTCTAAATTTCTGTCCAAGTATTGTTGATATGGTCCAGTTGTTGAATATGTTGCATACATAATGTTTAAAAGTTTCGGTGTCTCTGTTCTGGGATGATGCTGCTTAGCCAAATCAGACATTGATGTGCTCCGTAAGGCATCCTCTTTGAAGAAATATCTGGTGGTTATTGAAGAGGTACATATGTGATCTCTTTGGCAATCTGATCTAGCTTCAGAAGGATGCCTTTTGTAGAAGCGTTTCTCTGGTGATAACCTAGAGATTGGTTGCTTCTGACCAGAATTTTATTCCTATTTTGTCTATCCATTTTGCTCAATCATGATTCTTAATATTCATAATGGCTTGGTTTTGTGAGAAGTTCCATGTTATTGTTTTGTTTAATTAGTTCAATTTCCAACTAACCTATTTGAAATAAGGAAAAGAGAAAAGTAAAAATCAGGATTTCTTGGCACTTAAAATGCCAGGACTACTTGTGAAATTGTTCAAATACGCTTAATAAATCTTCCTTACATGTTAATTCATTAATAGCATGTTTGGTTTAAGGGAAATGGAGGGGAGGGGAGGGGAGCTGAATGGAACGATTTCTCGTTCCATTCAGCTCCCTTCCCCTCCCCACCCCTCATTCCATTCAGCTT
>BPVZ01000050.1:1835407-1845442 GCA_020521535.1 Rubroshorea leprosula | reverse complement strand
TTTTTTTTAGCCGTTAATTTCAGCAGGGTTAATCACCGTCTGTTTCACGTGTTCGTGAAATTTGACTAGGTTGAATCATATGGCCCGGCATAGCTCTGCCAGTCAGGATACGTAAGAAGATTTGACTTTGACATGCCAAACGCTGACCAACTTCTAAACCAAAATAATGCCCCACTGTATAAGGACATAGCATTTAAGTTCTTAACATATAAGTCCTCACCCAACTTTTTGGTTTAATTAATTTTAAATATTATTTACTTGAATAATGCTTATTATTAGGCCAAAAGATATGCTCAATTAGAGATTAATTTTATTAAAAAATAATTGTAAATGTACTTGTTTCTTCAAAAATCCACAAGCAACGCCACAAGTACAAAACGTGAATGTGAGTATGCCACTTGTTTTGTTATAAAATAAGAACAAAAGATTTTTTCAATGACCCTCTTCTTCTTCATGATCAATCTCATTATGGATGGTTGGAAGAATATTGGTTTAAAATTAAAATTTGTATCTTTAAATAATTTGCAAGAATGAGGGATGCCTTTCTATAGAACGTGTTGCTAAATCTACCTTAAACAACTTCAAGGACTTAAATATTATTATGAATTAAAGTTAATAAATCTTAAATGAATTAAATGATATGCAAATTAAAGTAAACTTGCAAATAAAAGATGCATCCAAGTTAAACTAAATATGTTCATTGTCAAATTAAACTACTATTTATAGACATATTTGGAAATCAAACTATTATAGAATTGGAGATTTAACCCTAAATAATCATGAACTTAACATGAACAAAAGTTAAACTAACATGCCAAAAATTAAGAATAAGTGTAAACGTCCTATAAGTAATTATTTGGAGAAATGCTACTTATCATGAATATTAAACTAATATCAATTAGAAAAAGAATAGTACTTTACTGAAATTGAAAAACTTGATGTTTATTACATGAAAGGAAATTGAATAAGCAATTACATGAACTAATTTGGCTAATTGAATGCTAAAAACATTTTAAATCTATTGGGATTTATACTAAAAACTGAAATCTATAAGTTAAAGTGAGCAATTACTATGAAACTAGAGAATTAAAAATTTGATAAGTTGTGTGTAGGGCTAGCCACATGTTGAATGATTAGAAAATTTCCTTTTGTTTGTCTCCTCCTCGCCTACAACTCCCCACTATCAGACGGTTACATGAATGTGAGTGGTTTCTTTAAGAAGACAGACACCTTAATAGTTGATTGAGTTAGATTTCCAACCAAATTTCACCATCTGTCCCTATTATTTGCCAGTTTACAATCTTAACTAAAACAAATTCTTAAAAACCAGCTAAAATAACTCCACCATGACTCACATAGGCAACTAAAGGATAAGTCTCATCTCTTCGGGCCCTTTCTCTTCTTTATTTATTTATTTTTTTAAATTATGTGGCATTTGGCTTGTTAAGGGTCCTAGAACAACATGTCTGATGTGGCTTAATTTCATCCAATCATTTAAAGAAAAAAATTGACATGTGACATAAACTTAAGTCTTGTAATTTATGGTCTAAACAATATTATATCAAAAATTAAAAATTACTATGTAAAAAGTTAATAAATTTGATAATGAATTTTTATTAGAACTTTTATTAAATTGTTAACATTTTTTTATTATGTTAGAATTTCACATTTAAAAAATTGAAAGAAAATTGTCAAAAAATTGTCAAGTAATCTCGCATTACCAATCAAGTTTAATAAATTAGTGCTCACTAACCTTTTCATTTATTTAATTTTAGATATTATTTACTTCAATAATGCCCACCATTGGGCCCAAAAACAATTGAGAGGAACGCTACCTGCACCAGATTTAAAAATTGGTATATTGGGGAAAGGAGCATTTCGAAGGTAGAAGTAGATCCTCTCGCACACTCTATTGCTTGGATTCTCAAATATTTCATTATTATTATGGTAATATACTGTAAAAAAATAATCCAAAAAAATTTGTTAAATGTTTTTATTTGATAAAAAAATTTTAATTATTATTTATATAACTATTTACACCATAATTACAAAATTTTAAATTAATGCCATGTGTAAAATATTTTTTATTGGTTGGAGGAGTTTGAGCCATGTCAGATTCGGATTCTGTGTCCCATGATAGATAAGCACTTGTGTTGGCAAAATAGGAGAGGTGAAGATAATTTTTTATGGAGTAATTATCTTCTTGAGACAGAAAGGGATAATGGCAGTTGAAAAATAGGAGAATATTGCAGTTAAAAAGGGGGTTTTATCTGATAAGAGTATAGGTGGCGAAATCTGTAAGGAGATTAGACTAGGTCAAAAGGTGAAGTGTCCCACTACTTCAACAAACCACTCATGATTGAGTAACTACAGAAAGTGGAAGTTACTGCCGACACAAGGAAAACAAAAAGGAAATTTTGGAAGGAAGAACACACGGCCAGCCCTACTTAAACAACTGCAAATTTTCATACTTTTATTTTCTCTGCAATCTGCTTCCAGATTTTGAATTTCAGCATAGATTCCATTAGAAGTAGGTTTTTTTTCATCATTCCAGTAGGCAAATTAATTCATGTATCAACAATTTCCTTTCATGTATCAACAATTTCCTTTCATGCAATGAACTTCAATCTTTCAAGTTTATGCAAGGTATTGTTCTCTTTTCATTTGCAATTAATTTAATGTTTATGACAAGTAGCATTTTATTCAATGATTACTTATGTGGTGTTCATACCTCTTTTCAACCTCAAGCATGGTAGTTTAATTACTGTTCACGTTAATTTTAATGTTAATTAAGATGAAATCTTTAATTCTGCAGCATGTTAATGTCCATATCTGCTAATACATTGCATTTTAATTCAACAATGAACATGTTTAGTTTAATTTGGGTATAGCTTTTTCTCGCAAATTTACTTTAAATTGCAGGTAATTTAGAATAATTAGGATTTGTTAATTTTAAGTCACGATAGTGTTTAAGTCCTTGGAGTTGTCCAAGGCAGATTTCGTAACTCATTCTACAAGAAGGTATCCCTTCCTCTTGCAAATCATCTGAAGGCGCAAATTTCATTTTAATCCAACGTTCTTCCTGCCATTTGCAAAGAGGTCGACTGTGAGGAAGGAGAGGGTCGTTGGGAAAGTCCTCATTTCTTACTTTCAGCAAAGTAAGTGGCACGCCCGCATTCAGATTTCACACGTGCGAGGCCACTAAAGGATTTTTGGGGAAACAATCCTTTTTTGGCACGCCCAGTGGACATCATCGTGTCTTACTTACAGTTTTCAGATCCGTTGTTCCTTTTTCCAAGAAAAAGTGCAATCATGCAACCAAAAAGAAACCTTGGGAAGGCTACCCAGACTTTATAGATTGGGCTTGGTGATGGTAGTCCAGTACACTCAGAAGGTGAGAATGAGCCAATCATTCCACCACCATTGTCACCAATACTTGGGGAGCATTCTTTTGTCAATCCTACCTTCAACAAGGATAGTGAATCAGGAGATGATGTTGCTCAATCTGGTGATTCTCTTGTGAAAGCTGTGTCAGATCAGATTAGCATCATGAGGCACACACTGTTGGAATCTGAGGAGAAAGCTCGACAAAGAAGCCAAGAGGTTGCTAGACAGTTGGATGAGTCTTTTCAGAATCTGGCTCAGAATTTAGCCCAAAGTGTAGCTGACATGCGACGCTCCAATGAAGAAAGTACCAGAATCTAGCGTGAGCAAAATGCAGAAAATTGGAGAGCTTTCCAAGCTGAAACAAAACGAATGCATGAGGCATTTTGACGTGCCAGAATTGAGCCTCAGCCACAAGCAACAGATCTCCAAAGGCAAAATCAAAATATTCCAGCTTCAGCACTCGGGGGGCAAGTTAATCTGCCACAGCCACCTCCCCAGATTCAACAGGTAGCAGGCGGACCAGTGCAGCCAGATCCTGTTGAGGCAGCACCACGTGCAGCAGATCTGGGTAATCACTAGCAGCCCAGATATCTGCTACCTCCATGCCGACCAAATGGAGGACACCCACAACATAATGCACCTCCACAAAGGGAGCATTTCCAGCCTTATGTGCTACCCGTGCAGCAAAATCTTCAAAATCTGCCAGGACAGTACATCAATCATGATCAGATCATCGACATGGTGCAAGAGGCTTATGATCCAGTTTTGAGGCCTCTAGTCAGACCAGCTTACAGAAAACCATATTCAGATTTCATAGACCAAGAGAATCCTTTTCCAAGAGGGTTTAAGGTTCTAGAATTCACTTTATTTTCTGGAGATGGTGGATATTCTACAATTGAACACATAGGCCGCTTCACAATTCAGTGCGGCGAGGCCTCCGGTGATGATAATCCGAAGCTCAGACTTTTTCCCAACTCATTAACTAGTACAACTCTCACCTGGTATTTGGGTCTGCCACAGAATTCAGTTTATACTTGGAGGCAGATGGAGGACCTTTTCCATATCCAGTTTTACCGTAGTGAGCCAGAAGTGTCCATGGCAGATTTATCTCGTCTGGTGTAGCGACCTGGAGAAACATCTGAGGCCTTTCTTGCCAGATTTCGGAAGGCCAGACTTAAGTGCAGAGTTGCCCTGCTAGAATAGGAATTTGTCAAGCTCGCACAAAATGGTCTGGACATTGAATTGAGGAAAAAGTTTGAGGGAATGAAGTTTTGTGATTTCTTTGAGTTGTCTTACAAGGTGACTCGTTATGAAAATTTATTGCAAGAGGACACACAAAGGAAATCTGCATCTGATGGGACTTATTATGGTGATGCTAACTTTGATTTGGACGTGGCAAAAGTGGTGGTAGACAAGCTAGTTGTTTGCCCAAATTTGGTTAAAGTGGCCTAGCAGACCGAAAAAACAGTAAAACGTTATGGTGGAGAGGCTGGAAAACAATACACCTTTGACATTTCAAAAACTAATGAAATTTTTGACCACCTTAAAAAGAGTGGTCTAATTAAGTTGCCGCCGAGACATAAAATCCCAATGGCTGGCAAAATTGGAAGTAGAGAATATTGCAAATATCACAATTCTTGAAAACATTCCATTAATGATTGTGTGATTTTTCGGAATGTTTTACAAGATAAAATCGACAAGGGAATTCTACGTTTTCCAGATAAGGCTAAAGAAACTATGGGAGTTGATGCATATCCATTCCCTACCATGTCTGTTGGGGTGAATACGGCAGATCTCAGGAGCATTGCTAGGGATAGAACTCAGACATACTATAGGCGTAGACTTGCAGCTGATGATCTGAGGTGGGTCATTGAGGAAGCAAGGGCTCGTAGAAATCAGGTTAGATCAGGCTCATACCGAAGGAGACAGCTCGAGGGGCATAACTCAACTCAATAGAAAAATAACGCAAATCAGGGAACTGCGATATCTGGATGCGTAGAAAAGCCCAGAATGGTGAAACCACCACTCAGATCTCCAAGCAAACAATGGGAACATGTGGTGCATCCAAAATTTCCTAAGGGTCAAAATCCAAGGACCTTGAGGAGGCATTTGCAATGCAAAAGGGCAGCAGAAAGACACCGATAGCAGATTACAGACTCGGGGGGCATGGCAGATCAGGCCCAGCCGCTCCCAACAAGGAGAAAATCAGTGTGGATCTATAAAGAAAAAGGGAGCACATCTAGTCAGAATTCTCTAGAAAAGGAGGAACCACCCAGAAGTCCAACATCACCTCGAATTCTGGCTGTGGAATCAAATGAAGAAACCGGTTTGAAGGTGAAATTTGACATGTCAGATGAAGCGAAAAATTCATCAAATGTAATTTGTTTTGGTGAGTTTTTCGTGAATCTATCTTGCTTGGTAATCATTCTTCCTTTGGTCTTTCAAGCAAGAGAGCAATCAGAATCTGCAGTCTGTCACTAGACAGATTTGACTGAAGAAGAAGAAGTCATTGAGATCCTAGCTAAGGAAGATAGTGGCATGGATTCAGCAAATAAAATCATTTTTGAAAAACTAGAAGAGAGGATGGCCAGACATATCAGGCCATTATACATTCATGCACATCTGGATGGTATGCCGATAAATCGGGTTCTGGTTGATAATGGAGCAGCTGTCAATGTTTTGCCAACTTGTATTTTGCATAAAATTGGCAAATCTTTGGGTGATTTGATGGAGACAGAAGTGATTATCAGTGACTTTACTGGTGGAGTAAATCGCTCAAGGGGAATTCTGCTAGTAGAACTTACTGTTGGAAATAGAACTCTCATGTGTGCAGTCTTTGTGGTTGACACCATTGCCACTTATAATGCATTTCTTGAGAGAGATTGGATACATTCCAGCTGGTGTGTTCCTTCGACTCTGCATCAAAAATTGATATTTTGGGCTGGTGGCAGAACTGAAGTCGTGATAGCAGATGACAAGCTGTTTTTGGAAAATATCAATGCAGTGGAAGCTCGTTATTATGATGAAGATATTGGGACTATCCGTTTCTTTGGGATGGACTGTTATGGAAGACCTTCTGGAATTATTGCTTGCACCAGATTTGCAATGGACAGATAGACTGTGAAGGAGGTGTGTGATGAGCTACTTCGGCCTATAGCAATTGTTCCTTTTAGGCCAAGGGAGGAACCTGAAATCGAAGAAATTCCATGAAGAAGGATCGAATTAAGCACTAGAAAAAGGAGGCCGTGGAAGAAATCAAGGGAAAATTAGCGGCCTACCTTGCTGAAAAACGAATCTGTGTAGACAGATCTGAAGTAATCTATGAAGGTGAAGAGGAAGACTTGAAGGATCAAATAACTTTAGAGGAATTAGATATGGCACCAGCAAAACTTGATGATCTGAAGGCAGAAGTACAAGATCCCCTAGAGGAGGTTAATCTGGGTACTGAGGCAGATCCGAAAATTACTTTTATTAGCGATTCTCTTGAGCCATGTTTGCATGATAAAATTATCAATATTTCGCGTGATTACAAGGACTGTTTTGCTTGGGACTATTTTGAAATGCCAGGTCTGGACAGAAATCTGGTACAGCACAGATTACCAATTAGAGAAGATTTCAAGCCTTTTAAACAACCGCCTAGACGAATGTCTCCAGAAGTCACCTTGAAAGTCAAAGAAGAGATAGAGCGGCTGTTGAAGGTTGGTTTTATCAGAACTTCAAGATATGTGGAATGGTTATCTAATGTGGTTACTGTGGTTAAAAAGAATGGCAAGCTGAGAATCTGTGTAGACTTCAGAAATCTAAATCTGGCAACACCAAAAGATGAATATCCTATGCCTATTGCAGATTTATTGGTGGATGGTGCAGCACGTGACCGAATTCTGTCATTCATGGATGGCCACAGTGGATACAACCAGATTTTTATAGCAGAAGAAAACATTCCAAAGACCGCTTTTCGCTACCCATGAGCTATTGATACGTATTAATGGGTGGTAATGCCATTTGGTTTAAAAAATGCGGGTGCAACTGATTAAAAAGCCATGAACGCCATCTTTCACGACATGATTGGTCGTTTTATGGAAATTTATATTGATGATGTGGTTGTGAAGTCTAATGAGGCTGAGGAGCATCTGGGGCATTTAAAGCTGGCTTTTGAAAGAATAAGAAAGCACGGTCTAAAGATGAATCCTTTAAAATGTGCATTTGGCGTTTCTGTTGGAAATTTTCTAGGATATCTGGTGCATGAGCGAGGTCTGCAAGTGGATCAGAACAAGGCAAAAGCTGTTATTGAAGTACAGCCGCCAATAATTAAGAAGGAATTACAAAGATTCCTTGGGCAAATAAATTTTCTGAGACATTTTATCTTAAATCTGGCAAGAAAGACAAGAGTTTTTTCGTCACTGCTAAAGCTGAAATTAGAAGCAGATTTCAAATGGGAGAAACACTATCAGACCGCCTTTGAGGAAATAAAGTATTATTTATCAAAGCCGACGGTCTTAGTGCCTCCTTTAAGAGGCAAACCTTTGATTTTGTACATATCTACCGCAGATGAATTTGTAGGTTGTCTGCTAGCTCAAGAAAATAGTAAAAAGCAAGAACAAGCTGTTTATTATTTGAGTCGAAGTTTGTCACAAACCGAAGTGAAATATTTTTCGGTCGAGAAATTATGTCTTGCTTTGTTTTTTGCTGCAACAAAATTGAGGCACTATTTGCTTTATTCTGAGGTTTATGTTATTTCGAAAACTGATGTGATAAAGTACATGTTGTCTCGACCACTGTTGAGAGGCAGAATTGGAAAATGGGTTCTGGCTTTGTCAGAATTCAACCTGAAGTACATGCTTCAAAAAGCTATCAAGGGGCAAGCCTTGGCAAATTTCCTAGCAGATCATCCGTGCCTGGAGGTAGAAGCGAATGAGGAAAAATGTATTAATTTATTTTTCATAAGTTTGGTTCCTTGGAAGCTTATCTTTGATGGATCTAGCACAGATTCCATGTCTGGAGTAGGAATTGTTATTATTTCTCCAGCTGGTTTGAAAACCCAGATGTCATTTTAGCTAGATTTCAATTGCATCAACAACCAAGCTGAATATGAGGTGTTGATTATTGGGTTAGAAGTGTTGGTAGAGCTCAAGGTACCTGTGGTAGAAATAATTGGTGATTCACAATTAATTTTAAAGCAATTAGAAGGTGAGTACAAGTGCACTAGTTTGTCTTTGGCACCTTATTTTGCTTTGGCAGTACAGCTCTTAGAGGAATTTGATGATGTAATCTTGAGGCATGTTACTCGAGATCTGAATACTAAAGCAAATGAGATGGCACAAATCGCCTTAGGCTTAAAAATCCCAGAAGGCGTGATGAGCAGAATTGTTGTTATGGAAAAACGAATTCTGCCATCTATTCATATGTGTGGTATGGCAATTTCTGCTTGTTCCATAGACGTAACCCAGACATATTGGCACTATCCGATCATGGAATACCTCAAAAATCCAAATTTTAAGGCCTCAAGAAGAACAAAAATGCAGGCCTTGAATTATGTTCTGTTGGAAGATGTTCTTTATAGAAGAGAACATGATGAATTACTTTTGCGCTGTCTTGGTCCATATGAGTACTGCCAGATTATGTCAGATGTGCATAATGAAATCTGTGGTGCACACCAAGCTGGAATTAAGATGAGATGGCTAATTCGCAGACATGGATTCTTTTGGCCATTAATCTTGAAAGATTGTATCAGTTATGCTAAAGGTTGCAAAGCTTGCTAGATTCACGGACCATTGCAGAAAGTTCCAGCGTCAAAACTCTATCCAATCGTCAAACCATGGCCATTTCGAGGATGGGCCATAGATTTGATCGGTAAAGTTTATCCTCCTTCAACTAGAGGGCATTCTTTTATTATTGTTGCCACATATTACTTTACCAAGTGGGTGGAAGCAAAGCCAATGAAAAAGGTTGACCAGATTAATATTATTAAATTTCTTAAGGAAGAAATCATTCACAGATTTGGTTTGCCAGAAATAGTGACTTCAGATCAGGGAACAGTTTTTGTTGGTGCACAAGTTGAGGCGTTTACAAAAGAAATGGGATTTAGGTTACTCACTTCAACCCCTCATTATGCTCAAGCCAATGGTCAAGCTGAAGCTTCCAACAGAATTGTGATAAATCTGCTAGAAAAAATGGTTGATAATAATCCAAGGTGTTGGCATGAGCTATTATCTGACACAATCTGGGCTTATAGAACTTCACAAAGGAGTTCTACCAAGGTAGCTCTATTCTCTTTAACTTATGGACATGATGCTGTTCTGCCCATGGAGTTATCTGCTAGATCATTGCGTATAGCAATTCAACATGGTCTCACTTTTGGAGAATATAATGAAGCAATGATTCTAGAGTTAGAAGCCCTGGAAGGTATGCGATTGACAGCCTTAGATAGGCTGCAAACGTAGAAATTAAAAGTAGCTCAAGCATACAACAAACGGGTGAAATCTAGAACTATGGCAGAAGGAGATCTGGTATGGAAAGTAATTCTGCCACCTAGAAAGAAAGACCCCAAATTTGGGAAATGGTCTCCAAATTGGAAAGGACCATTTCGTATACATGAAGTGCTTAGAGGAGGAGCATATTGGCTTGAATCATTAAATGGTGAGTTACATC
>BPVZ01000050.1:1818664-1833532 GCA_020521535.1 Rubroshorea leprosula | reverse complement strand
TCGTCCAGCTCGCACTCTACAATGCAATAAGACAACAAATATCAGATCCCGAGGCCAACAAAAAAAAAAAAAAAAAAAAAAAAAAAAAAAAAAAAGGCGGTAAAGCAAGGGAAAAGAGGAAGAGAAAAAAAAAAAAGCCGGCAATGATACAGTGATGCGATACCAGGGAAGATGAAAGGTAAAAGTAAATTGGCTTTTCCTTTCTATTTGCAAATAAAAAAAAATGAAAGAAAGAAGTCGGCAGTGACTGGAAGAAGTTTAAAGGTTAAAAGGTATGTAAATATGGAGGAAGCTGTTTGGTGAATAAAAAAAAAGGAGCAGCAGCCGGCGGTAAAGCAAGGCAAAAATGGAAGGAAAAAGTCGACACTGATGCAGTGTGGTACCGGGGAAGATGAAAGGTAAAAGTAAATTAGCTTTTTCTTTCTATTTGCAAATAATAAAAAAAGAAGGAAGGAAAAAGAGGCAACCGACAATGCCAAAGGAAAAGGAAAGGATTAAAGTAAGTTTGACTTTCTCTAACCTTTTTAGATTTGAAAATTAAATGAATTGTGAAAAGGAGTGGCTGAGGTTTATCTAGAAAATTGTTTTAGGAGATATTTGTGAAGTTGCTTTTAAAGAGAATTTGACATGTGACATGAGTAATTATGGTGTGGGAGACAATTTATTTAATTAAAACATTTGAATTTATCTTTATAAAACTAAGTGTTGGAAGAATTGTTTACGTTATAAATTGTAAAATTTTAAATTAATGTCATGTATAAAATATTTTTTATTAATTAAAAGAGTTTGAGTCATGTTAGATTTGAATTCTGAATTTCATGACAGATCAACACTTATGTTGACAAAATAAGAGAGGTGGAGATAAAAATAATTTTTTAAAAATTATCAGCAAAATAAGTGACACGTTCGCATCCAGATTTCACTCCTGCAAGGCTATAAGAGGTTTTTTTGGGGAAACAATAACATATTAAAATCAGTAGGGTTAATCACCCGTCTGTTCCAAGTGCTTGTGAAATTTGACTGGGTTGAATCATATGGCCGGGTATAGCTCAGCCAGTCAGGAATCAGGATACGTAAGAAGATTTGACTTTGACATGCCAAACGCTGACCAACTTCTAAACCAAAATACTGCCCCACTGCATGAAGGCATGGCATTGAAGTTCTTAACATATAAGTCGTCATCTAACTTTTTCATTTAATTAATTTTAGATATTATTTACTTGAATAATGCTTATTATTAGGCCAAAGATGCGTTCAGTTTGAGATTAATTTTATTAAAAAAAAAATTGTAGATGTACTTGTTTTTTTAAAAATCCTCAAGCAGTGTTGTAGTACGAAATTTGAATGTGAGTATACCACTTGCTTTGTTGTAAAACAAGAACGGAGGATTTTTCTAATGATTCTCTTTTTTCTCACAATTGAACCCCTTTGCAGATGGTTGGAAGAATGTTGATTTAAAATCAAAATTTGCATCTTCAGATGATTTGCAAGAGAAAGGAATGTCTTTTTATAGAATGAGTTGTTAAATCTACCTTAGATAGCTTAAAGAACTTAAACACTATTGTAAATTAAAGTTAACAGGTCCTAAATGAACTAAATAATATGCAAACTAAAGTAAATTTACAAATAAAAGGTGCATCCAAGTTAAATTAAGTATGTTAATTGTCAAATTAAACTATTATCTACAAACAAATCTAGAAATCAAACTGCTGTAGAACTGAAGATTTAACCTTAAATAATCATGAACTTAACATGAACAGAAGTTAAACTAACATGCCAGAAATTAAAAAGAAGTGTGAACACCATATGAATAATTATTTAGAAGAACAGTACTTATCATAAATATCAAACTAATACCAATCAGAAAAAGAACAAGCCCTTGCTAAAATTGAAAAACTTGATGTTTATTGCACGAAGGGAAATCAAAGAAGCAATTACATGAATTAATTTGGTTACTTAAATGCTAAAAACAATCTAAATCTATTGGGATCTATGTAGAAAACTGAAATCTATAAGCTAAAGTAAGCAATTGTTATGAAACTAAAGAATTGAAAATTTGACGAATTGTGTCTAAGACTAATCATGTGTTTAATGATCACAAAATTTCCTTTTGTTTTGTCTCCTCCCTACCTACAACTCTCCACTACCAGGTGGTTATATGAATGTGGGTGATTTCTTAAAGAAGACAAACACCTTAACAGTTTACTGAGTTAGATTTCCATCCAGATTTCACCATTTATCCCTATTATTTACCAACTTACAATTTTAACTAAAACAAACTCCTAAAAATCAACTAAAACAATTCCGCCATGACTCAAGTAGGCAACTAAAAGATAAATCTCATCTCTTTTGCCTCATTCTCTCTCTCTCTCTCTTTCTTTTTTTTTTTTTTTTAAATTATGTGACATTTGACTTGTCAAGGGCCCAAAAAAGCATATCTAATGTGACTTAATTTCATCCAACCATTTAAAAAAAAAAATTGACATGTAACATAATCTTAAGTCTTGCAATTTATAATGTAAACAATACCATATCAAAAATTAAAAATTAATGTGTAAAAAGTTAATAAATTTTATAATGAATTTTTATTAGAACTTTTATTAAATTGTTAACATTTTTTTATTATGTTAGAATTTCACATTGAAAAAATTGAAAGAAGATTGTCAAAAAATTGTCAAGTAATCTCGCATTACCAATCAAGTTTAATAAATTAGTCCTCGCTAACCTTTTTATTTATTTAATTTTAGTTATTATTTACTTGAATAATGCCCATCATTAGATCCAAAAACAATTGTTTTTCGGGCCAACTGACACCCAGTTAGTTTGAGGTGCATTCTTCTCTCTCCCGAAACCCGCTCCTTGACAACTTGTTCAAAAAAAAATAAAAAATAAAAAATAAAAAAAGACTCAAAAACAATTGAGAAGAACGCTACCTGCACCAGATTTAAAAATTGGTATACTGGGAAAAAATGCATTTCGAAGGTACATGTAGATCCTCTCGCACACTCTATTGCTTGGATTCTCAAAGATTTCATTATTTTTATTGTAATATACTGTAAAAAAATAATCCACAAAGAATTAATAGAAATCCAACAGATACCATTCAACAAGTTTTTCTTCTTTTTTTCTTTTTTTTTTTTTCCCAATTTTATTTTAATATCCTCATAAAGGCAAAGAAACCATAGGAAGCCAAGTCCATCACACTGCCCTGTGGCTTTCAAGAAGAATGTTTTGGGGCCACCTTAGGAGTATTTTTCAGTCTGCCAGCATTTCACATACTGAAGCATTATATATCGTTTCTCAAGCATACACAACCTTCAGTTTCATTCATAGTATCTGTAGTGTTTTTGCTTCACCAAAGGGGCATAAAGAAAGAAAAGTTCACGACCGATTATGTGATGACGTCCTCTCGGATCCATGCCTTTGACGGAAGTTGCCCGGCCTGATGCCATTGCCAGGATCAGACACAGTGGCAACTTGATGAAAACTCCAGCCTGGTTCTCTGTCAACTGGGTTTAATGAAAATGTAGACAAGGGATCTCTCTCCCGTGCATGGGAACGAGTCGACAGAGGACTTTCCACCTCTTGGAAGTTGCGACCCGATGTACCTGATGGGACGAAGTAGATGCCACTTGCCTGCTCTGATGTAGAGGCTACTGGCCCTACTTGAGCCATACCTCTATGACTGTTGGACCTTCGGGCCCCAGAGATAATGGGTGTACGTATGGGTGGTGAACTGCTAGGCTGTTGCTGTTGATAGTATGCTTGGAGAGCTTGAACTCTGTCATGGGCCCGAGCATTGCTGCCAGGGTATGGGGGGATCATGGAGGAAGTAACTGAAGTTCCTGCTCTTGCACTAGAACTGTGGAAATAACATGGTCTCCGAAAGTCAAAAAAGGAAAGATTAATGGAAAGAGGTAACCATTAGCCTACAATGAAAGCTAAAGAAACGTTGCAAGGACACATCAGTGTGGTTAGACAAGGTAATCACCGCAGGCCATAAGTTCATGCAAAGAATTGTGAAGTTAATATATTTGAAACTGCAGGTAAACATCAATGCGACATACATCTAAACTAAGCTTCTAGTGCCTCTTTAACTATTTTGGGTTGAGGGAAGATAAGGGAAGAGGGGCATTGTAAGGGAGTCAAAGGAATACAAAAGGTAGTACCATTCAATTGATAATGCATTTGAACAAATGGAAGGGGGAACAAAAATAATTCAAGCATGCATGCCAAACAAATCGAGCAATACCTGTGACCAACTATAAATGGATGCATAAAAGCTCCTGATCTCAGTATATCAGAACTTGTCCTTGTTGACCTTTGACCCACAGCTGGCATCGCAGGCTGATCGGCATTACCTATGCGACTACTAGATGTAGAGAAAGGAGTAGAACGATGCTCCCAACTATGATAATGCAGATCCATTGCAGGAACGGCATACGATGTTGGTATCTCACTTGGTACTGATGGACCATTCCAATGACCGTTAAAATTAGAACTATCCTGAACACTGCCACTGGAATTTGAGGTTGAGGGATGGATGGGTCCAAAGTAAGCTATGTAAGGACATGGATGAGATGCAGATGATACTGCCGAATGTTCAGCGAAGATAGCAGGATGTCCTACTAAATCATGATCTGCATTGCAACATAACTCCCATCAACAAATGAGGCCAGAGCACCTAAATGCACCAAAGCCCACTCAGAAGATCTTTAGATTAGCAAAAGAAGGGAAAAAGCTTACATGCAGTTGATGAAAACTCACCCTCCCTGTAATAATAGAGAGATATTAGATGTTGAAGATAAGTATCAAGTTCAGAAGATAGCAGGAAGAACCAAACAAACTGTGATAAAATCCAGATGCTGCTTAAAGCAGTTTGTTTTTTTTGGAAAAAATGAAACTTAGTGAACAGACTATTTCCAAGTTTGGGCATCCATCCAAGGAAACACTTGCTTTCCATTCATTCATCTTTTAGATCAAGTTATTACTTGAAGAATATATAAAACTATGAAAAGTGCAAAAACACACCACTGAGTAAACATTTGTTATGAAGGAAAGCAACATGTAAACCACCAAATTTCACTATAGATAGTTAACATTGAAGAAGGAAAATTTTTTTCCATTTTTTTTTTTTCCAATCATGATGAAGGAACTGAAATATTTAGATCATAAGCCCTAATGTGGTATATCATGCTTACTCGAAAGATGAAGGCAGTCTCGTTAAGCTACCAAATGGACACCACTGAACACCAAAGGACTGCAACAACCATGTAATAACCACAGTAAATAGGAAGCAGCAAGTAGATTTCAAGAACTAACTTAAATTCAAATATAGAGCCAAAGAATGAAATGAAGAAATCCACAGTGATGCATAATCTGTAAATATTATGAACTGCATCAACAGCTCAGACTCAGAGCAATTTAAACCTCACTTAGAAGTTATTTTTGAATTTTCATCCATTGCCCTAGTGATGTTTAATCAAGGTGACATCAGAGGCTTCTTGATTACAATCAAGTTCCACAGAAGAAAACTCCATTATAAGTAACAAAGATGTTTAATTGCATAATACATCCTTGTTCAAGAAAACCTGACAATGGACACTGTACTATCTGGAAAAGCTGTGCCTAGGGCAATTCTTTCGGATTTAGTGTAAATGGATGTTTTGTTGTTCAAAAAAAAGAAAAAAGAAAAAGTGTAAATGGATGTTGCTTGAGGGATTAAAGATTCACAGGAACTTTTGTAATCTTGACTACAGGGATAGGGGAAAGGACTGTCTATATAATTTGATAGGTCATTCTGCTGTCTCCTCCAAAAACAGCACTAAAGCCAAATAATGCAGTGAGTAGAGTTCAATTCACTAAAGTATATGCAAATATGAAGTCAACAAATGCAAACAAGAAAATTGACACATAAATCTACAATTATTAGGGAGCCGCATCAGAAGATCGGTGCAATTTAAATTATAATCTGTCAAAGCCTCTCTTCGCAGAAGTTACTTTTACTCTTCCCATCTATCACCCCCTAATTAGTGATGTTTTATCAAGGCAACATCAGTGGCTTCTAGAACATTTCAAACCACCCCCAAAACAAATTCCACATTCCTGATAATATCAAGATTCTCTAATTCACTAAAGTCCTCTAGAGCATTCAGTGCTTAATTAGGCATCTGCCCCTTGCACTGGGGAAAAAAAAAAGAACTCTAATGGTCAAGCTCACTAAAGTCCTTCTGGTTAGCATTTTCATCCAAGAAAACTGGACAACTGATACTGTAATGCCTTGAAAGGCTTACCAAATGCCCTTCTTTTGAGATTTGGTATGTAATGGTTGTTGCTTGGAGGCTAAAGGTTCACATAAACTCTTCTTATCTCAACCAGCAGGAAATGGAAAAGGACTGCCTAAATAGTTTGATAGGTCATTCTGTTGTCTCCTTCATAAAGAGTGGTACAAGCTTTGCACTGGTCTATCATCAAAAAAAGATATGCATTTAGCGTGATGACTTCAACTTTAAAGGACCTAAAATAACAAAGATTTGCAAAATATAAGTATGAATGGAATTCCTCAACACATAAATATATTGAATTTGAAGGAAACAAATTCAGCTTTTCTACCCACCACCCTTCTACTAGCTTGAAGTCCAATTAAGAACTGAAGATTCTCCTTCTATAGACCCTGCACAATTTCGCAAGCAAATCTCATTTGTCTGTTTTGCTCCCATCCACTATACCCAAATGCCCAATTACAATTGCAACTTCCAGTACTAATTAACATGATATGAAATTTAGTTTGTGTGAATCTAGCAGCCACATATAAATTTCTTAGTACATTCCACTTCCCAAAGATGGCTGCTATGAAGATCTGATGATCATTTCTTCAGATAGCTTAGGCTTCTCTGTAGAAGATGGGTTCATCAACCAGTTCTTGAGAACTCAAATTAACAAATCAATGATATTGCCAATGCCACAAAATATAAGACTCATCAGAGTAACTTCCAATTTAGAATTCTTTGGGTAGGAATTTCCAGCTTAACAAGAAATACACTTAAAAGTACCAAGTCTTTGTATTGTTGCTTCTCTTAGGTATTTGCAAATTTTTCTCCATTATGTTTTAGTTTCTGATCTACAATAATAAAGTTCTATTAAACAAAAATACACACACACACACACATATTGGTATGACCCTCGTAACATCATAACATGTTTAGATTCTCGATTCCAACATTAGATTGCATATATAGAAAGCTCCAACAAGACAATAACTATCTGGCAGAAACAAAATGGAGAAAAAGACATTGACTGAAATGTTTCACAGTTCCTGCAATAGATTTAAAAGATTCATTTTTCTTCTTGTTTTTATTTTTTAAAAAATGGAGAAGGGTAAGAAGCTTTGATAGGTTGAATATAACAGGATACAATAAATTTTAAACAGACTATGAATGAGACAACAATATCATTTTGGAAATGCCACAAATTATAAACTTCAAAATTTTATAAAAATTTTGCTCCTTTACCATTTCAGAGTAATTCAGATCATAAAGGTCCTCATCATGCGCCCAATCATCAATGCTGAATTCTGGAAATGAACGGCTACCACTGGCATAAAGCCATTGGCCTTTTTCAACTTTCCTACAATTAGGGCATTGCATAGCACCCTTTACATTGAATGCTGAACCAATGCAGTCTGAACAGAAACATAACAAAAACAACCAAATTATGGGAAATGACAATAAAATATATACCAAAAGTATACAAAAACTATCTGAAAAACAAAAATTTGTATATCCTCACTCTACTGTCTACCCTTGGCTTCCCACTTTCCCATAATTACCAAAAAAGAAAGAACATATATCAACAGTTAACAAGCAACAACAGAATAAAAATATTGAGAAATTTGCGTCCAAAAGTGGCAAAAAGTAGCTCAACCTGATAAACAGGGTGTCTCCAGTAGGCACCAGAGGAAAGAGATGCGATCCGTATATCCAGAGAGAAATAAAATGATATCAACAAAAGAAGCACAAGTTGATTTGAACAGGCACACAACACTAGGGTCAATGCTTATAAGTTGAACCAAAAGGAACTCAGACAAATGGTAGAAAGATGATGCCTAAAGATCATCCAACTCTACCTATTTATGACACCTTAGGCATGGAGATGGTCTATAGTATAAGGTGTTTTTATAGGCCATGATACAGAAAGTACACACCATTTTATGATACTTATCTCAAAAATATGAATTACAAAGGAACAAACTCTGCGGTTCGGATGATAAGAGATACAAGGAATCCATCTTTTTTTTTTTTAACTCACTGCAAATTAGCAAGAGATAAATTTATGATTTAACAAGAAGAGTTATACACTTCTCTCAAGCAGATGCTAAGTTACACACTGACAACTAGATGTTTATCTTAACGCCAGCCAGTTGCATTAGCACAACCTCTCCCCAGTTTTAATTTCAGACTTGTTCTTTATAAGTGGTTCCAAAAATTGAAGTGATGTCATTACTTCAAAAAAAGTGTCAAACATATGTCTAGCTTTGCCTTTGACAACCAAAAGATATAGTTTCAGAAAGCAAATTTCTTTTTAATCAGACATCGGAACAATTTGCTGTGCATACGACAAAGAGTACTTTCAAAGTTAAGAGGGGTAAGACCAGGTCAGGCATACAAGTGATTCTAAAACCTCTTATAGACCTATTAGCAACCAAATGCTCACAAGGCCAGGCCCTAAAGCCATCAAACAGACAATAGCAATTCAGACTATCATTTCTTAACCCCTTCCTAGCCTGCACCATCAATTATCACATCTCTAGTCATCTACCCTAAAAAATATCTGCAGGCTTGAAGTCCTCTCCCGAGCTTCAGCTTAGCACCACAAATGTATAATACATGTCGATAGCAACAGATCTCAGAAAAAATAGGATAGAAATAATAACTTCTGTTATATGTTCTTATTACCCCCAGCCTCCAAAAACTAATTGCAAAGGCAATTAATTGTAACGATCATATTGGCCACTGCATAAAAGGGCATGAATGATTAAATAAACACAAATTTCAGAATGAAGATCTTTAAGTTTCCATTAGATGGAGACCAATGTAACCTTTCTTTAAAGGTTAAATCTTTCATCTTTCCCACAACTAATTCAACTCATGGAGTAAATTCCAAGAAAACTAGAAACAAAAAGAAATGAGATATGAACAAAATTGAGGATACCCAATACATAAAAATGAACAAAATCAAACCCAGATCCATTTCAAATAAAATCAAACATATCAAGAATTAGTTCGAAATCTCCACAAAATATACTTACCCAGATGAAATTGGTGACCACATTGAAGCTTGGCCCAAGATCGATCCCCATTATCGGCGACCGTCTCAAGGCAAATCGAACAAGAAACCGAACAGAAAAACTTGCCCCCATTTCCACAATCAGCACCACCGCCATCCCCATCGTCACCTACCAAATCATCACCATCGTTAATCCCCAACCCCATAATTAAGCAATTAAATTAACACCCCAGCACCAGAGAGGTTCAACTCAACACCCTAATTTCCCATAAACGACGGTGTTCCAATCTCCTTTCTTCTTGTTCTCTCTCTCTCACAATCAATTATCAAAACGAAGTTCGATCAGAACCGGCGGAAATCGGAGAACCGACACGTCGCGGAAAAATCTAGGAATACCCTTTTGAGCAGAAAGCAACGGAGAATTAAAGGGGAAGAAAATTGGGTTGGGATGAAGAAGAAAAAGCAGAAACAAAGATGAAAAATCTGTCTAACCTTTTGTTTGTTTGGGGGTTTCTCTTTCTTCCGAAGAGAATTGGGGACCGTTTGATTTCGAGCAGTTGATTACTGTTATGAGACTGGATAACCGCTGTCCAAATGTGAGCCATAAACGGTTCCGATTGATTTTGGTTAACAACTTAACATTGGTTCTTGCTTAATTATTACAATTGGTTAAACCTTCACAAGTTAGTAAACTAATTTTTAATTTTCAATTTAAAACATCTAAATTTAGTTTTTTATTTTTTAAAGATTTTATTTAATGTATTTATTTTTATTAAAAAGATAATGACTTAAATAGTAATTAATTAAAAATAAATATAAAATTTTATTAATTAATTATTACATATATAAAAAGTGTTGTATAGTTCAAACTGTTTCAAATTATATGATCATAATCACTAAATAGAAGTGAGTTTTAATATTAAGGGTTTCACTCCGTATTTAATGGTTTTTAATTTAGAGTTTAATATGGTATGAATTACAAAACATTACACTCTTATTATATCCTTATTTTATTAGAAAAATTAAATTTACAAAAATTAAAGGAAGTATTGCTTTTTTAATAAATGTTGCTACTTCGCGTAGTACATATCAATCCTAATTTTATAAAATTTTAATTCAAAAGCATCATTTTACAATAAATATATTATTATTATTATTTCTTACATGTAATAATTTATATTAACAAATAACAAGTGATAGTCCATACAAAACGGCTAACACCACATAAGAGGTGTTATTGGTGTTTCCATCTTTATTTATTTGTTAGAGGAAATTGATAAAAATAAATTTGGAATATGTATTCCTAATCACTTCTACTGCCGCATTAATTGGCCCTACTGATATGTTTTGACCATGAAAATACCTATTCCATCAACCAAACTCACCTAAAGTTAGGGCTGTTGAGGGGCAGGTGGTAATGAGTTAACAGCAAAATTGACAAGTGAGTTAACTAGGATGACCCCTACGGGAGATGAGGAGGGTCTTTTTAGTTTGCACCCGTTTTATGTGTAAAAGGTTACGTGCCATGAGCTGCCTCCCTTTTCCTAGTGAAGATGAGCTACACAAAGTTCTCTAGCAAAGTTTGAAAATACAACTTCTTCAGCCAAACCAAAAGAGCAAAGTAGCAATGACAGAGTTTCAAGATCATGATTACACTACCAAAGAAAATGAACAAGTGATGTTTATCATAATAGGAGCAACATGGATAGAAAATATGAAGATTGAGTTTTACAACTTGAGAAACATATTTATATGAAATACATTATAAAATAATAATAAATGCAATAAATATGCCCTCTGCTATCCCTAACAAAGACTCCAATTCTAAAATAAGCAACCTTTATATTGAAGCTCAAAATACAATAATCTTCTTCAAACTTGCACAAAACAACAAAAAATAAACTAGAAAGCAATGATGGGAGAAGAAAGGATGACCGTTGTGGGGGATTTTTTATGGAGGACTTGATCTCGTATGTCAATGCTAACTTTGTTGTTGGTTGATCCTTTGATGCTCAAGAAATATAACCTAGAACCTCAAGCAGTGATATAAGATCTTCTGGCCGTAATGAACTGTAAGTCAGGAAAATAGTTTGTATGGATGGAAACATAAGAAAAATGTGGGAAATGGAGGTTTTTGAGGAATTTTTGTGTGTGAGTTGAGAGGTTGAAGATGAAGGTTTTTCTTTAGAGCAAAAATATAGAGCAAAAATATATCTAATGTGTGTAATGTGAAAATCTCCTTCTCTATATGTAAGTTGAAAATGAAGGAAAAATCATATATATATATATATGTGTAGTGGCATTTTGATAATTTTGGGTTTGTAGGGCCAGAGTAGCCTAGCAATCTAACGATTAGATTTGGATTGTGTGAGGACAAGTGTTAAGTTTTGGAAGGATTTGGGCACTTTTGACAGCTTTTGATTTGTAATTATGAATTCTCCAATATTTCCAATGAATGATTGCTAGTCCACTAGAGTCTTTCTGTTCTTAGCAACCTTATATCCATACATAATGCCATATTTGGAGTGCAATTGAGCACTACCAACAAATCCTCCTCTATTTGAGATTTTGATAAACTTCCCAAGTAAAATATAATTTTTTTGGTCAATTTTCCATGCAATGGAACTTATGCAACCATCCACACATTTAATACCACTATAGATTGGTGATGGAGACTCAAATGGCATCTCCAATTGATTTTTAATGGGGTTGTAAGTCTTCTAGTTAGCATCAAATAATGCAGTTTTTGGAATTAAGTTTTGCCTCCATGCATTTGACGCCCATCCCTTCTTGGCAAAGATGAGTAACATTGCCAACCCCAAGCTTGGCTGGTGCAAATACTATACTTCGTTAGGCAGGCAATGTTCATCCATCTATGCTTGTTAAGCCACTACTTCCATAGTTTACCCCAAATAATCCCCATGAGTTTGGATTCATGGTTTGGTGTTCATTTGCATCAAAGAACAAAATATAAATGGGTATTTGTTCAAATATGTAACTATGAAATGTGTAAGTGTTTGTAGTAAAGAAGAATACTCTTTTGTATATTGAAAGGGATGGTAAGAACAAACATTGTTGTGCCGTTTTTCCACTAGCCATTGGAAACACTTATATAATATTGTTGTGTATGATTGGCAATGCACCAAAATAAAGGATGAATAATATAAATGTGTGCTACAATTTCATTTTATCGAGCTAAGTAGCATTGGTCGACAATACTTGCCGACACATAAAAATATAATAAGAATATGTTGTAAAATGAGATTATCAATGACAAATAATTTTACCTCTTTGTGTAAAAAGAATAATAATGTGCATGACCACCAGCCATGTTATATATTTATTGCAAGGTTAGCCAAGAATAGCTTCCTATAACTAGAGAGACAATTATCACTAACTTTACCCATGGCTAAAGCGTGAACCATGTAGAGTAAAAGAAGAGCATTCCTGATAATATACCAAGCCATGAAAGGGATACATCTCATTAATCTAGAACTATAGCATAATGATGAATATAATAAAAATGGGTAGAGTGTTATATATGGAAAAGGGACACTAGTCACATCCATAGCCTTTGATACAAACAAGATTTAATACCATTATAGAACGATGGCCCTTCTTGAATGTATCCACTCTATTAGAGGATGGTTTTGGTTGTTTTTGCACATCGAGCACCGCACCACCATGATGGGTGACTAGCAAGGAGCCGTTGGCCACAACTTGATGGATTTTTATCACTTGAGGGTAGTTATCCTCACCAATCGTAGGGTTGCAATTGTTATTAGCCTTGCGTGAATCATACTGAATTGCGTTGACTCTTTATCCTTTCCCAAGAGCCAATAAAATAAAATATGTAGAGAGATCTAACCCTTTAGTCGTCTCTAGGAGTTGATGTAGTAAAAATGTGAAGTGATAAGTAGCTTTTTACTCGTTTCTGTAGGTTAAGTAAAATAACAAGTTTGGTCCTTTGTCTATCGTTGAGAGTTGTGTAAATGTAGTAAAATTAGCCCATTGTTTATTGCTGGGAACCAATGATAAAGATATGTAAAGTAGATGTATGGCCCTTTGTCCATCACCAAGACCTATGTAGATGTAAGAAGATATGCTCATTACCTTTAATGGAAGCCATGTAGACGTAGCAAGATAGACTTTTTATCCATGGCAAAAGCCCACAGATTGCCCTTCAACTTTTTGAGTGTGTGGAACTTTACCCCTCACCTTACAACTTTTGAGGGCTGCAAGTGACCCCACAATGTTAAAAATTGTCTTATTATCATAAACTCGAGTACTAGGAGGGTATAAAATCACATATTGTAAGGTGAGAAGTAAAGTTCTGCACACTCAAAAAATTGAAGGGCAATCTGTGGTGTTTTACCATTTATCCACTATTGGGAACCAATAAGATGTAGCAACAAATGTTGTAATCAAAATCATAACCGTCACAGATGTTCGACAACATTGTAGAGATAAATATACTAGTATCTGGCCATGTATATGAAAATAATATTGAAGTAAATCATATCTGTAATATTCTCATTAAAGTGGGTGAGTACCACTTCTAGCAATATTGACTTCATTGCAATCATTAGCAGAAAATAAAAAATAGCATATCTAGTGTAGAAATAGATTATGTAGACTCTTTTTAGTTACAAGTCCAAACCAGTCTTACTATCATGGCACTACACATATTATGAATTCCACAATAATATAAATTCATCTCTTAACAAGAGCTTAACTTGGAAAAAAATAAAAATAAAAGAAGTGATTGGTCTCATTGCCAATGCCAGGTACAGTTATGATTCTCAATGGTGGGATCTTTAATTTTAAATCCAAACACGTTTAACCCACACAAGTATTCCAAACTATGCCACGCTTTGTAGTCAATACACGGATATAATACCGGTTTGAAAGAGGCATCTACATAATGCACCTAATTCAAACATTTTAAGTGTTGTAGTATGGTAGGGTTTGCTTATAGATTAGGTTTAGCATTTAAGTTTGGGTCAATACTTAAAGAAATTAATTTATTTAAATGCACTAAGTTGATATAGTAATGCATCCTTAAGATTGCTAAGAGAAAAATTAATTTTCAAATATGCGTGATTCAAAAACATACTAATCGTAAATATATATATATAAAATTATGAAGACATTTGTACTCCAAACTATTGTACTCCATTCTTTCTTATTTATTTTTTTGTATAAAAAGAAAATCAAAATATCTTGCTATTTAAAATATTAAAATATCTAATCATAATGATTAAATTTGTGAAATACCATGTAAAACCTAGCATAATTAAATTTATTATGTGATTATTATTAAACGTTTTAACATTTTAAATATCAAAACACCTTAATTTTTTCTTTTTCCTTATCTTTTTAAATAGTTAATTCTTAATATTTATATTTAATTCTAATTGTCTTAACTTTAATTTTTTGATTCTTTAAATATTATTTTATATAAAAATTTAACAAAATATACTAATGATAATGATTAAGGATGCATTTGAATTGCAGTTGGGAGTTTTTTTTTTATAATTATACAGTACTTTCAGATACATGTGTGTTTATTATTATTTTTTT
>BPVZ01000050.1:1747050-1759230 GCA_020521535.1 Rubroshorea leprosula | reverse complement strand
TACAACATTTTGAAATGAAGCCTAATTCAAATCCAAGGGAAGGACCAACTAAGACTCCGTTTCATATGTTTATGTTTCTCGGGTTTTTTTTTTTTTTTTTTTTTTTTTCAGTTTTGAAAAATTTTGTAATTATTATAGATTGGAATTAAAAACCAAAAATCAACAATTTGTTTAAAATTAGACAAATTTTAACAAAGACAACTAAAAGTATAAACATGATAGTAGTATTAAAAGTGTTATTATTATTTTTTTTTAAGAATTATAATAATATGTTGAAATTAGGTACGAACTAAATGAAATTTTTATTTAAATTTGTAAACTTTTTAAAAACCAAAATAAAAAATAAAAAACAATACTAAATATATGAGAATTTTTTTTTTGTATTTTCATTTTTAAAAAAGAAAAAGAAAAAGAAAAAATATTCAAATTTAGTCGTGAGTCCTGCACCTGAATTTAAATGGAACCTTATAATTTTCGATGACTACACCAAATAGTCCTCGTAACTCTTTTATTAAAATAATTATATATTTTATATATAAAAAATGAAGATAATAACAATAATATCACTATATTATATATATTCAATAATATATTTTTATTTATATAATTTTTAAATTTCTAATAGTTTTTAACTTATGCGGTAACTAAATAATTGCCTAGTTACAAGGACAAACCTTCTCTTATACTAACAATGAGCTCTTTCTCCTCCATTCTCAATCGATGTAGGACATTGAAAGAGAAAGCAGTTATAAGGAGTTGTTGGTCAAGGCAAGGTCCGTGTAACATCTTTTAAATGTGTGATGAAAAGTTGATAATCTTGATTCCAAAGTACCGCATCGATTGGGAGTAGGGAGGAGCAAGTCTGTTGGTAGTTATAAGGCCAAACCAATGTGTCTTGTGAAGTTCATTCATTCTGCTCTCAATCCATTGAAAATACAAGAGCATAAAAAAACTGCTAGTTATGTGATTAGAGGGATCAAAATTTGCATAAAGGGACCAACAATTTAAGTAGTTCAGTGATAATCTCCTTTCGTTAAAAATAAAAAGTTTTGAATTTGAATTGCATGACATATGAGTGGGGTGAGATAAATTATGAAAATGAGATGGGATAAGGGATGAGAATGAGATGGGATAAGGGATGAGAATGGGATGGAATAAGGGATGTGAGAGGGTTATCTCTCATTGGACAATCAACATAAAAAAAAAAAAAAAATCAGTGTAAAGGGTTGTTGGTGTAATTATTCAAGCAAACTCAAGTGTTCAATAAGCATAAGTCTTCAAGATTGATAAAAAACAATTAAACTGGTCTTTTTTGAATTTGTTTGCACCTTTTAGAGATTGACAATAACTAAACATCTCTTCTAGATTTTAGATAGAACAAAATTATTCTCTTTTTTTAATTTTTAAATAATTGATGGGAGTAGAACTCTCAACTAATTGAATTCATTGACTAAGACTTAACAGTAAACCATTTGGTCTAATAGGTTAGTTCAGCAACGTTTCTTTATAAAAAGAAATTAAAAACTAAAATTGCATGATTGTCAGACTTACTAGTGACTGTAGAAGGCAAAAGTTCTTGACTTTTTGAGCTATTGTAAATTAGTCTTTAAATTGATTTTTGTGATAAATCAGCCCCCAAACTCTTTTGATTGATTGAAATGTACACTGACATATCATCCAACGTTCCTGAAGGGATCTAATTCAACGAGAATTATGATTGACAATTTATAACATGCATTTTAACTATAAAATGAGAATAAAATCCCCAACCACCTTTATTCTTTTTCTCTATTGCTTCATTTTTCTCCCTAGTCACTGTGACAACAATTCTCAACAATAAAAAAGATTGAGCCTCTCCCCCTCAACGGGTACGGAGAGGCTAAATAAAGGAAGGAGTTTCTTCCTCTTTAAAGTTCTATCACAGATTAAAGCCTCTTTAGTTTGTTATCCATTTCCTTGAAAGGGTAGAACAAATATGTAATTAAAAGAAATGCAAAAGGAGATCTCATAGCTTCCCGAGCTACCAAGATATAAATGCCCAAATGAACTCATTAGAGTTCCTATTCGCATATCAAACAAAATGCACATGAAAATTTTTTGCTTCTGCAGCAATGTAGTGTAATCTAAATCAAAGAATTCGAAAAAGCATCCCAGGAAAACATAAGTAATAGAAGAACCCTTAAGATGGAGAAGTTTTTAACTCACCTAACATTGAAGACAGAAAATATGTTCTACCTTCTTGAGATTCTGAAAGGAATCCCAAATAGGGATCAATTTAAACATCTGAATAGACATTCCTGTTTTCACATGCTGGATTTTCATTTACACACATCACTAAATTCTAGAAATATGCTTTGTTAAATAGTTCCATGCTAAGTTTGAAGTCCCAATTTTTCTGGCAACCAAACAAGTAGTGCTGGTGAAAGTACTCTTAAATGAAACAAGGACAAAATACTGGTATCCACAAACATTACCAATCACATTAGAATTAGATGAACTCACCACAAATCAACATGAAATATTTTCGAAGGCAGATACAATATTCAGACAAATTCCAGTTCATCTACTAACATTTCTTCCAAAATCAGAGATCATTCTGTTTTATTCGCATTAAGCAAGAATTCAGAACTCATGATTCCAACACAACAATTTTCTAATCCAAACACATTCTAAAAGGAAGAAAGCAATGGGTTTGTTCTAGTCTCCCTTACTTGCTGATGATTGCAGTTCAACCCACACCCACATTGAGGGCACTCTTCAAAATTATCGAGAGGAAAATCAGCACCTGCAATACCCACTGAAAATTCAAGATGGTCTCCTCTCCTTAAGACCTGCACGATATCGACCCACATGAAGAACAGCTTCACACTGACACCCTCCAATCTCGAGAGCTTTCCTCTGGAGATGTACCCTTTAATGTTGGACTTGTACCTCAACTGGTACGACCCCTCCAGAGAGAAACTGCAACTCCCGTTCAAGAAAGCAGAGAACTTCCCCGACGAAGAGTCGAGATCGTAATCAAGAACCCCTTTTGGAAGGATACCGATGGGGAAGTTGTAGTGGCCGAGGACTTCATAGGCCGATGGTTTGGTTACATGAGGGTTTGTTTCTACTTCTGTGGCAAGAGATTGTGCGATGAAGAAAAAAATGCAAAGAAATTTGAGGGAGAGTTTCGATCTTTGTGTCAAAATCATACCCATTTTTCTCTGATTCTCTGAAATTTTTTGTGGGTTGATCTTGATGATGTTTCCGTGTGTTTTTACTGTGTTGGAATGTTCGTTTGGAGAAGGGATGGTGTAGGTGGTAGGAAAGAATGTTAGTTGGAGGCTTCCAGGAAAGAGTCATGGTTGTCTTTGGATTTTTGTAGAGAAGCCTATTGGGACCAAGGTGTGTTGGATGATTATAAAATATATAATTCGTGAGTTTTTAAGAAATATTAAAAAATAAAAAACAAAAAAGTAATATTTAAAAAAAAAGGGGAATGAAGGTTATGCTTAATGTTAATTTTTTGAAGAATTTTTTTGTTCATAATCATCTAACTCTCTAAAACTTTACTACGGTGATCTTTGAAAATATACATAATAACAACAGTTTTAATGGAGTTAGAGATTTAAACTTACAATGTTAAACTAACTAACTCCCAATGCAGCATAAAAGAAAAAAAGAAAGAAAAATATATTATCAAAAAGGAGAAAAATACATTATCAAAAAGGTATTGTGCATCAAATTGTTTTAGATTAATAATTTTAACTAATAAAAAGGGATAAATTCTTTGATATTGAGAGCTCTTTCTTTATCTATTTAATAATTTATATTTTACAATATGATATAAGAAAACTCATATAAAAAACCGTCTATTTTCTTTATTGGACTAAAGTTTTTTAAGATAAATTATACATTAAAAGTGCAATTTGCCATACAAATTTATTACCCTTAATAAAATACTATAAAAATTTATTTTATTAAACTCATTCAAGTAAATTTATAGAACATACTACATTTTAATGAATAGTCTATTTTGAAAAACATTGTTTTGTTTTTTTAAATCATTTGTCCTGCCCAAATACATTTTTTCTTAATCCAGTGATCGGCCCACTTGAGTTTCAAGCTCGCGAAGCATCTTTTAAGGCCCCATTGTTGGGAAAACAGAGGAAATTTGAAATTACACTGGTAGCAAAAACAGAGGAAAAATATAAAAAGAATAGAATAAAGAAAGTGAGAGAATTTTGGGGAAAAAAAAAAAGGTGGGGGCGGGGGATGGGGGGCCTTTATAGCTAAAGAGGACAAATGAAAATAAAGATAAGGAAATAGTGCTTAATTGCATTACTTCCTAAAAATTATAAGAAATATTATTTTAAAATTATGTCATTTTAATAAGTATTTATTAAAAAAATTAAAATATTTATTTTTTAAAATATGAATTAAAGTGTTTTTTTGTTTTTTTTTTCTTTCTAATTTTTTAAAGTAAGATGAAAAAGCATTAACTCTAAAGATAAACAGTAAAAGATGACATTTAAAAAATAAAAAAGAGATTAGTTTAGTTCTAACCTCAGTTATGTCCTAACCCTTAATACTTAACTCAAGTTGAATATATGTAGCATTCCATTCTTATTTTGCAAGAAGATTGAAAAATTGGCCTAAGAGGAGCATTTTGGGTCCTTAAGAGTTTGTTTTATGTATAGTAGCTTTTGTAAAAATTTTATTTGGTTAGATTTTTATGCAGATTTATTAAATCATCAGTTCATATAAAATAATTATAAAAAATATTGAGAAATTGCATCCAAGCTTCAAATTTTGTCCTTAAAAGCTAAAATCATCAAATTCGAAGACTTTTTTAGAGATGTGTCTTATCCAGATTTAACTTTTTCTGTCAAAAAATATCTTTCTTAAAGCCAAGTCAAATAGCACCAAAACTCAAATGATGTTGTTGAAGTCACATCCTAATTTTGCTGTAGTATTTTTTTTTTTTTTTTTAACTTTGAAGTTGGGAATTATGTTTCAATGTTGCACGACGTATAAATACAGTAAATAAAGGAGAAAAATATAATTTTTTATTGAGTAATTTGTAAATAAAACAGTACTGAAAATGCGATATCAACTTGAAATTTACAATGCCAAAAAATTAAAACTCACTTATTTTATTATGATATTCTCCTCCAAATTCAATTTACTCTTACCTTTTTGCTTGCGACGGACTGGATTCTGCTATGAGGGGCTCACGTTGCCATCCATCCTCTCCATCATCCAAAGCTTTCTCTTCTTTCTTGGGCTTCCAATACATTGCATACAACACCAGTTGAGCCGTCCCAAGAGCAAATCCACTCCCATTTGGTATCTGCAAAAGAGCTTCCTTTCTTAATTTTCAAGACATCCTTTTTTGTCAATACCTATCATCTATATTTCCATGAGAACTCTGTAACTAGGCATGAAAATACAATGTTCTTATATCCTTTTCATACTTCGACTGAAACTTTCCAAAACCTTATCTGATATAATTGAAGATTGTAATTTATATAAAAATAGTGTTATATAGTTCAAATTACACCACAAATTGTACAACACAAATTATTAGATAAAGGGTAAAACTCATAAAACTGAGAGTTATCTTCCATCTAATGACTCATGTTTTATAATTTAGTATTATTTAAACTGTAAAATATAAAAGCTTTCTATATATTCATCACAATGATAATAGGAGTTTCTTTTCTTTTCTTTTTTTTTTTTTTTTTCCTTTTGTGGTACAATAACAATAGAAGTTAATCTATATATGATTAGGGGAACTTACACCAATAAACCAGTCTTTAGTAATCACTGCATAGACGGTCCAAGTTGCTCCATTGATGAAAAGGATGAATGAGAGTAGAAAAGGCATATACTCCACACTTTTTGTAATCACCACTGTTTTCTGTAGATAACCAGAACACCATTCAAATTACAGCTACAACTTCACATTAGATTTTTCAATCTTGACCTATTTCTTCTAACAATTGCAACAATGAGTTAGTGAAACCAATTAAGAGTTTAGCCAAATCAATACAAACCACATTCATTTGATTAAAAACTAACATATAATAGCTTAAGTAACTCATATTATATTTAAATTCACCAGTTTCCCTTCAGTTACCATGATTGAAAGGGGTGAGCCATAAGTAGCAATACTGAAGAGCAGGCACAAGAACCCTACAACACTGATCCGCAATTCTGTGTTCTTCAACACCAGCTGAATGATTAACGCTGCTGCCACTGGAAACACAATGTCCAAAACCACGAAAAGGATGGCAGTTATGGCCTAAAACACATCGTTTGCAGCCTCGAATTAGTTCAAAATCTTCCATTAATGAAAACAATTTAAGATTACTGCTAATTATATTCAAAAAAGAAGTGAAATGAAACTTACTCTCATCCTTGGGGGAGCAAACAGCAAGAAAATTGTGACATAAATAAGCTCAAGAAAAGCACCAAAACCATTAATAGTGGCAACAAGCACACTGTTAGGCTTGATAATTCCATAGTAGAGCCAGAGATATCCGTTCAATAACTTGACAACATAAGGAAGACTCTCAAATTCCTCTGTCGATCGACGCTGCACTATGTGCCAGAATGTTTTCCTAAAAGAAACCAGTTATCTTCTTCTTGGTCATCACATAAGTTTTTGCTTTCCTTTTCAATCAAAAACAGAAAATAAACTGAGATCTGCTTTTGTAGTATAACTTAAGTGAAGGTGTACTTACACTGGAGCAAGGTAGACTAGACCGGTTGTGATGTTACCTGCAAAACAATACAAGAAAACTATCTTAGCAAACTCCCCTCGAATCCTAAATCTCATAACCTTTCCTAATTTTGAGAAGAATTGAGGAATAGCAAAACGGTAGATTGATAGCGCTACCTAGCAATCCGAAGATGGTGGATAAGCTAAGCATGTTAGCTTCTGATACAAAGAAAAACTTAAGATGGGGTTTTTTGAGGCGTTCTGTTTATGTTTAAAGATTATTGAGACATTGAAATATATAAACTCGAGGATTGAAATTAAAAAATAAAAAAAGAGTTGTGTGTAATCTCATTGGATTGCATAAAACTTACCATAGATAAAAGTAAACTCTTTAATATTAAAATTATTTCACCATTCAATTATTTTTATTTTATAATCTGGTTAAAATAGGGAGCCTATTGAGACATAGAATCTTTTGTGGTATCCAGTTCATGCTTTGAATGACAAGTGAAGAAACATATTTAAGTTGCTGAATCCTGAATCATGGGTGTAAGATGCTTAAGAAAAATAAAACAAAAGATACAGACAAACTATCTTTCTAAAATTTAGACTAACATATTCCGATGATTGTACAGATTGAATTATTTTAGAATAGCCCACTCATCAGAGAGTGACTTCTGCCATTCTGCCAATCTCGTGGCCGGATGGCGCTTGGTGGTGTGGGGTTCCTTCCCTATAATTCCATCCCTTGATTATGAAAAGGAACCATTGTATTTAACAATCTACCTATTGGTTGATATAACACACATGTTGTTGCCGGTCATGATTGAAAATTTGAAATTGAATCCATTCATATAGCATAGTCCCCACACTTTAATAAAACTATGGATATCTTAATTTTAACAATATACAAAATTGTTGTAATAATAAAATTTATCATAAAATTCTTAAATAAAAACTCATTGTTTAACTTTAAAAAAATTCAATAAATACCTAATAAACTTTTTAAAAAAGAATACCTATTAAAGAGTATTTCATATCTAACGCATTTAATATTAAAATCCAAATTTAATAAGACTTAATTTTTTTATTAATTTTACTCCCACTTTCTTATTATAAGGTTTTGGCTTTATCTCTATTTGATATCTTTCCAATTCTACAAAATTAAGGCTACAATTTATTTCCTTAATGGACTTTTGCTTCTTTTCTTAAAGGTAAAACTACAGTGTTGGTTCTCAATTTTCTAAAATTTTTGCACTTTATTCCTAGATTTCATAATTCTATAATTTACTCATTTTATTTGTCTTTTGACTTTGTGAAATATTGTAATTTAGTTTTAAAGTTATTATTTTTAAAAGTTAAGTCCTATTCTATACAAATAATGGAAATAATGTAAAATTGAGCAAAATCATATTAAATCCATTTTAACCTATGGGCTTTAAAAAAATTTCAATAAATGCCTAATGAACTTAATTTTTTTAAAAATACATAATAAGGAGTGATTCATATCTAACATATGTAATATTACAATCTAACATTAATAAGATTTGATTTCTTATTAATTTTACTCATGCTTTTTTTATTATGGGTATGTCTTCACCTTTATTTGATATCTTTCTAATTCTATAATATTAGGATTACAATTATTTCCTATTTATATAAACGGATAAAAATGAAAAAAAGAAGAGGCGCTGAAACCCTCATCATTTATTTTCTTAATGGACTTCTGGTTTTTTAAAGGCAAAGCTATATATAGTGTTCATCCTCAACTTTTAAAATTTTTGAACTTTAGTCCTTAGATTTTATAATTCTATAATTTACTCCTCATTATTACCATTTTAATCGTCTCTGGACTTTGGGAAACATTGTAATTTGGTTCTAAATTTATGATTTTAAAAAATTAAGTTTTATCCTGTACAAATAATGGAAATACTGTAAAATGAAGTAAAATCATCTTAAGTCCATTCAAATCTTAACTATACATAAGATTGTTGTAACAACAAAATTCATGCTAAAATTTTTAAATAAATATCAATTGCACTCAAAAAATTCTCAATAAATACTCAACAAGATTAAAAAAAATCAATAAATATTTGATGGACTTTTAAAAAAATACATAATAAAGAGTAATTTATATCAACATATGTAATATTACAATCCAACTTTAAAATGTATTTGGGCAGGGCAAATGACTTTAAAAAAGCAAAATAATGTTTTTCACGATAGATTATACATTACAAGATAGATTATAGATTAAAATATAGTTTGTTCTATAAATTTAGTTAAATGAGTTTAAAAAATAATTTTTTATATTATTTTATTAAAGGTAATAAATTTGTATGACATATTGCACTTTTAATATATAATTTGCCTTGAAAAACTTAAATCCCTTAAAGAAAATAGATGGTTTTTTTATATGAAGTTTTTTTTATATCGAATTGTAAAATTTAAATTATTAAATAGATAAAGGAAGAGCTCTCAATATCAAAGAATTTATCTCTTTTTATTAGTTAAAATTGTATAATCTAAAACAATGTGATGCACAATACCTTTTTGATAATGTATTTTTCTCCTTAAAATTTTGATAATATATTTTTCCTTCTTTTTCTCTTTTATGCTGCATTGGGAGTTAGTTAGTTTAACATTGTAAGTTTAAATCTCTAACTCCATTAAAACTGTTGTTATTATGTATATTTTCAAGGATAAAGATATGTGCACACCCGGGTGTGCACACTCTCCCATTGAAAAAAAAAAAAACCCAACCCCAACTGGTCCTTTTTTTTTTTTTTCTATGTGGGGGTGCACACCCGGGTCAAATCAGCATCTTATTTTCAAAGATCACCGTAGCAAAGTTTTATGATTCTCAGTCGTCAAGGCGGCTGACATAACAAGCTGTTCGCATTTGCAAGTTTCCAAGTCAGCGGGGATGCAGATTACTGTCATCCGAGCCATCTCCAACTCCAATCATCTCCAATGCATGTTGGCGTGGTCAGGGACAGGAGAGGGCAGTTGTCACCCCCTTAGTGGGTGGTAAGTAAGCCCTCATCCTCAATGTCTTTGATATAAGATTTTTTATATATAAATGACATATATAAAGGCTGGTTTGCTGATAAAATTTTACTTTGGAAATGTAAGGACGCAATTAATTTGCAATTTTTACGGCAGTAATTTTGTATTGAGGGTTGAGACATTAATTTTATCGATGATCATGTTACATTTCATCACAATTGTTAGTCTGAATTTAATGTACAATCAAATCATTTCGTCCGACTGAAAATGGTATGTTTATAGATTAATGTGATATGATAAGTCTATGAGTTGCGAACAATCTAAATGATTCAGTGATCATCTTCTTTCGTTAGAAGTAAAAAATTTTGATTTTAAGTCACATGGCATGCGGGTAAGATAAGGTAAGATAAGGTAAGATAAAGGATGTGAAATAATTGTTTCTCATTATGCAATCAAGATTAAAAAAAAAAGTTTATGAGTTGGTTTAACTTGTATCCTTAGAATATAAATTAATTGTGTCATAAATATATTTTTTTATAATTAATTTACAATTAAAATTATAAAAGTTGATATATATTTTAATATTACTAATACCTGAATGATTTTAATTAGTTAATTGATTAAATTAAAATCAATATTTATACTTTTAATAAAACTTAATTATAAAAAATATATTTATTATACTCTTATCCTGTATCTAAGTGCACAGGATAGAAAAATCCTAAGTTTATAACTTATCATGTCATAGTGAACAAATTTAAATGATTTAATAATGATTTATTTTTATTAGAAATAAGAAATTTTAAATTTAAATTTTATGATATATAGATAAGATGAGATAGGATAAGAAATAAAGAAAAAAACTTGTTTCTTATTGTATAATTAAGATAAAAGATTTATTATTATATAATTAAACTTTTTTTTATTTAAAATAATTATATATGATATTTTATCAGAATTATTAGTTTTAGGATCCGTTTGGTATAGTTGTTTGAAGGTAGCAGTTAGCAATTTTATTCAAATCGCTAAGAATAGATATTTGATAAATTTATTTATTTCAAAACCGCTACAAATTAGGTGTTTGACAAAACTTTTTATTTAACGGTTTAGAACTAGCAAATAACGGTTAAAATCCAAACCGCTAATGAATTAAGAAAGCTACCTAAGGTAGCATTTTGTATTAAACCACTAATGGATTAAAATTTTTTAATTTTATTAACAAATTTATCCTTTTTAATTTTTTTAATTTTTTCTCCATGGTTTTTAATTAGTATTTATCTAATTAATTTCAATTTTATTTTTTTGTCTTTAATAACATTAAGTAATTATCATACATTTTTTACATTAATTTGTTATAAATAATAATATTAGCTTAATAAATAAAATTTACTAGTTAAAGGAAAAGATTAATTTGTTTTTACTTCATTTAAAGCTAATATAATTTTTTCTTTATTAAAAATAAAATTTAGTGTATGATTACATTATTGTAATTTATTTATTTATTATTTTTATTTTTATAAAATTAGTATTTTTAATAGTAAAAATATAAAAAGAAAAAAATACACTTAATTGTTTTTAAATATCATTATCAGTTATTTAATTTCAAATAACAACTGTTAATTATTATATAATCAAATAATTATATTAATTGAATTCGTTGACATGTTTTTTGCTATCCGTCATTCATTATCTGTTAATTGCTATTTGTTGTCCACTAGCTGTTATAGGATTTGATTTGATCTTTATTTAATATAACAATCCAACTTCACGAGCTCTAGTTGACCACGAATTGATAAGAATGGGGAACCACAAAACGGACTCCAAGGGTTGTCCCTTGAGGTAAATACTTAGAAACTCAAGTTAGTAATATTCTATACTTAGGGCTCTTTTTAGAGGGAAGAGCTCCAGAAAAGTCCTCACCTTTCATCTTTGAGAGGTGTGGGTGTATTTATAAACTCTTTGGAAGTGATTACATGTGTTGCATTTCTCTTGATCCATTTGGATCCATTTTAGTATATATGAGCTTGATAATGACTCATACTTATCTTCTTTATATTTGAGTCTCATGGACTTTTATTGCGTTTATGGGTTAGTTAGATTACTATCCCAACAAGAGAAAAAGAGGTGCCGACAACTTTTGTTTCTTTTCCTAAAGGTACGTAAAACTACTCCATTGGTCTCAATTTTCTAAAATTTTTGCATTTTAGTCCTAGATTTCGGAATTCTATAATTTATTAATATGGAGACAAAAAAAAGATTGAGATGATTGACAAATTTTCATAATTTATTAATATAGTAATAAATTATGAAAATTTATCTTTATTTTTTAAAATTACTTAATTAAATTTTTATGTTTAAATCTTCTTTCATACTTATTAATCAAACTTTTTTTTTATAAATTAATACATTTAAAATTGCTAATTAAAAAAATACTCTAACATATATTTATAGTTAATTATTTT
>BPVZ01000050.1:1683812-1698625 GCA_020521535.1 Rubroshorea leprosula | reverse complement strand
AAAAAAAAAAAAAAAAACCGGCCCAGCGCTAGACGGGCCTAGGCTCCAACGCCTCACAAATCACCCAAAACACTTTTTCCAATAATAGTAAGGCATTTTTTGCTAGACCTAATAATGAAATATAAAGTATAGAATAACCCTCGCCTCCACACACTCCTCCCCCACTCGTCTTAAAATTCGAATTTGAGACTGCAAACACTAACAAAGCATTAGGCAGTAGTAAGAGTGGCAAACAACCGGGCCGGTTTCTAATTAAGTTACCTTTGATCATTAGTTAAGTCATATACGAAGTTATGGGTAAGCAAAAGTTGACTCCAACCCAACTCTAATAGGTGAGGAGTCAACCAGCACGTATATAAACTGTGAAAGATAAAATAGTAAAATAAAAAATTTTAAATTAAATTTTTAATTTGATCCTTAAACTATTGTATAGATTTTCGATTTAGTTCTTAAACTAAAAAAATTCCTGATTTGGTCCCTAAATTATTATACGGACCGCCGATTTGATCCTTACTGTTCACCAATTTACTCTAAATTGGTCATTTTATACAAAAATCAATTGACGTGTCTTGTTATTAATATGACACGTAACTCTTAAGTTACTATTTTTTGTTGTTAAATTATTATTTTTTACCGTTAAATAATTGACACATTAACTATTTTTTAGACAGAAAGACCAACTTGGGACAAATTAATAAACAGTAGGAACCAAAATGGAGGTTCGTATAATCATTTAGGGACCAAATCAAGGATTTTTTAGTTTAAGGACTAAATTAAGGATCTATATAATAATTTAGGGATCAAATTAAAAGTTTAACTAAAATTTTACTGAAACCCTTGTAAAGAGCAGTCAGCTAAGTTAAACCCTAACCCGTTTATTCGTTCCTGCTAAGGTTTGCAATTCAGGCAGGATTTTTCCTCTAGGCACTAGCAAATTGTTACCTTCGTAGGTGGTGTATATACCGGTACGGTAGAAAATAACCATTTATTTCTTCTCTCCACCGATTTAGCTTACCTTATTTCTCAAATACTGTTTGTCTGATGTCTCTTGCGATACATAGGTATTGCTATTTTATTTTTTATTTTTTTTTATCTTGGTTGAACAATAGAAACCAATCATCTTCCATCTCTTATCACATTTCATCGCATGCCATGCGACTCGAACTTAAAATCTCTTACTTCCAGTAAAAAGAGATGACTATTGAACTATTTAAGTTGTTGACATTATTTTATTTTTATTTCATCAATTTAAAAATATATTAATATGATTTGCATGGAATACTCGTGTTTGA
The DNA here is from genome assembly GCA_020521535.1 of Rubroshorea leprosula. Lineage (NCBI taxonomy): Eukaryota > Viridiplantae > Streptophyta > Magnoliopsida > Malvales > Dipterocarpaceae > Rubroshorea > Rubroshorea leprosula. Next base: position 1,697,333 of record BPVZ01000050.1, on the reverse strand, counting down.
TTTTTTTAAATTTGGACAATCAAAGTATCCTCAGATCAAGTTTTTGCACATATCTATAAAACGATTTTAAAGATACAACCCTACATTAATCACACTTATTTACCAGTTTATTGAATCTTGGGGTTGATATTCTGTTTGATAAATTTTGTAACCCCAGAACATGAGAAGCCCGTTTTGTTAAAGTTTATTTTGTTATTCCTCATATCTGAATTAACATAACTCAAGTGTTAACCAACCTGGGCTTCCTTAACTTAAAGTGTGACTCCTGAAGTACACATCCTCGGATTCCTGCTCCACTTCTGCTGAGAAAACAAACATTCATGCCCTCTCCCTTCAAGCCAAAGGAATGTTCTAAATTTGATCTCGGTCGTCAATTTCAATTTCATCCACAGCTTCCTTATCGCCATACAGCATATCACCACAGCCCGAATTTATGCAGTTGATTATTGCAGGCCTTCTTTCTAAAACCTCTGAACCGAAGTGTTATTTTATCAAAAAGATAGGTTTCTGTAACGTACACCAATTCAGTTGCTTATGCAATGATTCCTCTCTTGTACAACTTATCCCCACCTCCTACTGGAGAATAATTCAATGCCGGCTGCCTTGTGAAATTCCCAGCTGCTGCTGCATCTGATGCTGCCATTACCAGGTTAGCATTCCAGTGCCATGGCTGTAAATAAGGTGAAGAAATGGAAGGAGAGCATGAAGGATGAAGCACTATGGAACCCCAATCTCTAGCACCGATTCTTGCTTCCTTTAATCTCCTCCTAATCAAAAGACACCCCACATCTTGCTTTCTCATCTCAGACACACTCCTGAGAATGGAAACACACAGCAGAAGTAAAAATACTGCATCTTCTTCTGGCATTAGTTCCACCACCAGAAGCTTCCAGTTCAATAGAGCTGTTGCTCTTCCTGTTGGGTTCTCGTCAGTGAATCTGATGAGAGTCACGAATCCCTCCTCATCGTCCTCCTTGTCACCTTCTCTCTCGTTGCTTTCAGGTTGTTTATCATTACTCTTTGAGGCTGAATTACTTGCCTTTACTTGATATTGCATTTTCCGCCCCCTCAATAACATTACCTGCAATGTAGCTCGATGTAAGGACCAAGATGTCTAAGAAGTTGAATGATTAGATATTGAAAAAGAGAGATTTTTCCACTTACTGATGAGTCTAAAGATGTTTGATTTCTTAGACAAAAACTCATTCCAGAAGTTGATGTTGACGATCCCCAGCTTATCATCAATTCATCTCCTGTTGAAAAATGCCAAGCAGCTTGCCATTGCTCTGGGGGTTCTTTTGGTGTTGCTGTTCCTACCACTTTCTCTGTACTAGACAGAAAAAATACGAGCAAAATGTTTAAAATTTGACCCCTAAAAGCACTTTTTTGCTGTAACGAAATTTCACAAACAAGTTTGGATAAGAGGATTTTGGTTCAGAAAAATCCATTTCCATTATTAAAGTTGTTTATAATCCTGATGATTCATAAAATAAAGCCTAACAGAACATACCTGGAGCTCTACCAATGGAACCGGCAACATAGGACCAAGAACCTTCCCGTATCTCAATTATCCTATCCTCCCATTTTACAGCTGAAGGTGTTTCCCCTCCCCGTCTCCAAAATCCCCCTCCAACTCTGTCACAATAAATCATTTGTTCAGTACCAAGGTAGTAGTGCACAGAAAGATAAATCATCCTTGCTTGGAAAACAAGATTTAAGTGGAGACTGCTTACCTTATTCGAACAACAAAACACTCTCTCCCGGCATGATTCAGAACCGTGCGTGACAGCCACCGACCTTCTTGAGGCCTATAATTATTCAATTTCAGAATCACATCTGATACCATGGCTCCTGAATCATCTGTGACTCTGTCTGGCACGCATTTCAACAAGTATGTTGCTTGAACTGGGGGTGTTATTGAAGCAACAATTCTAACTTGGTCAACCTCTCTTTCTAGAGTAAGAGAAGGTGCTCTCAGTAAATCATTCCAATAAAATGTTCTTGCATCTAGCAATTTACTTCCACTGAAGCAGAGGCCACCACGACCATGAAGCTCCACTGTAAGTCCTTTGGTTCCAAACTCACCATAGAGATACCACGCCTTTTGCCATGAATCATGGGTGAAGTCAGAGATCTGTTTATCTAGCTTGAGTTCCCTGTGACATCTTATTACCCTCAGACGTAGAAACTCGTGTTTTATACCATCCTTTAGTGTCTTCATGCCAGTGTTAAGCCTCACTGAAACACAAACCTGTCATTATTAAGTCATGAGGTCAACCTTTGAGAAGTTAGAATAAATATGTTATTGCAGTGACCAAAAACTAACTAGCTCTTTCACCAGCATTTCAGATGCATTTTTTGAGAAAATTCAACTGAAAGTGCTGAGGGTAAAAATGTTTGTATGTTCTAAATGAGTTGTGCCATTAAATTAACAAATAGAATTGTTTTTTACAGTCCACCCTGCCCTTAAAAACATCAGTTTGGGGTTGGAAAAGACAAAAAAATACCCTTAACAAATCATAATGCATCCTTGATTCATTAAGGGTATTTTTGTCTTTTCCAACCCCAGACTGTTATTTTTCAGTGCAGTCCACCTTTAAAAAAACCATTCTCATTAACAAAAAAATATCAAAATTGTTTTCAAATAAAGTTTAAGAACTCCATTGCGAAGCTACCAATTTATACTTTCTCTAAAATTTTCCCATTTCTGTACTTTATGAAGCACACATCAAAACAAAAAAATTTTTTTTTAGCAAACTTCTCATTCTTATTCTGTCATCGGACCAGGATGAACCAATAACAAAAAACTATTATGTATTTGACAAACTCCAAGTGGAAATTGGCACCCAAATTGAAAACATAAATAAATAAATAAAATAAGAAGAAAAAGGAAGTCATGGTAATCTTAGGTAAACTTAGGATAAAGACACAAAAAGTTTAGAACCCTTTCTTTCTTCTAACGTTTGGGACCACAAAGAAAACTAGATTCTGAACATTAAAGCATAAGATTGAACTTCTACTGGCATACATCGGGGAATTGAGCTAGCATCATCTGCATTTCTTTCTTTGGTTAGTGGGATATCTTTTTCCAAAGGCAAAGAGAATAATGCCATTTTCCATGGGACCATAACCTAACTAATAAAGTGCATCCATTCAAGATTATCTGATTTGTTAAGAGTGGCAAATATAAAAAGTACAAGGACACAAGAAATAATGGATATTAGATGCTAAAGTCAACCAGTGGTTGTTTCATTACTTTCCATTTTTTATTCTTAACTTTTCCTTGGGATCTTTTGGCCCTTCAACTTGACTAGAATTTGTTTTGAGGGAAAAAAAATTAATAAAAAAATTATATAAAAAAAAAAAAAGGTAAAAGCATCATTGAGGAAGGAGATAAGAGTGTTAAAGGTACCTCAAGTAGGAACCTGGGAACCATGGACTTATATTTGCTGTTGACATCTGTTTCAGAAACCTCCCAGTAAACTGGTGGCTTCACCGGGACAACCCTCTCCAGTTCCATGGAAAGCCCACCTCCAGCTTTCTCATAAGGCTGATCAACTGTTCTTTCCCAAAGCTTCTTGGTGGATTCCAGCTCCTTTTCCTTGACAGTCTCCCATGCCCCCACAATCTTACCCATATCAACCCACATTTCCTTCAAATCCTCTGCATACACTGTTGGATAGCTCTGGTTCATTGTGCATCAAAAATTGAAATGTGTGAGAATGATATACTCCAAGAAGAAAAGGCCAGCTTAAAAAGGAACTCAAAACAGAATGCAAGACAATTAAAAAAGGGATTGTAGAAAATCATGGCATTGACATCGTAATTTTCACTTTTCTCAAAAATTTTAATGGTTCACAAGGAAAACTACTCTCAAACTTTACCTAATCTTACTGAACACTTTTCAAATCTCTCATGTATAGAGAAGAAAAGGATACTTTTAATTTGATCACATTAAACAAACATAAAGCAGATCCACCAAATTAAGAATAAAATTAAGAGTCTTTTATCACTCACTAATCACTAATCACAGATGGAAGTAAATTAATGGCTAAAATGAATGCAATCAAAATTTAGAGAGAAACCTTAATCATCACAAATGAACAAACGCAAACAAACTTTAAAATGAATATTATAATAAAAACTGACTAAGCAACATATGGGAGAGGTAGTCATTAAAAAGGAAGTGAATACAAAACAATAAATAATAATGATAATAATAATAATAATAATAATAATAATAATAATTGAAACATTTCTTATCTTTCATTTTAATGGTTCATTGAAAAACAGAAAACTAATCTCAAACTTTACCTAATCTCACTAAACACTACAACTTCTTTGTCATAAAGAAATAAAGAAAAGGAGAAATTGCATCAGATAAGCATACAAACAAATTGTGCAATTACACCAAAAAGGAGGGTCGGCCAAAAAGAAAAGCTTAAAATGGGTGCAAAATAAGAGTCATTATCATTGCTAATTACAAACAGAAGTGAACTAAAGGATCACTGGAATGCAATCCAAATTGAAAGAGAAAAGCAAGATTGAAACCTAACCATCACAAAAGAACAAACACAAAGGAATTTAAGATGATTAATCACAATAGAAACCAACTAAGAGGGTTTCGATGGTTAAGAGAATTCACCTGATGGATCAGCAATATTAGCAGAATATCCACTGTAGGCACGAAACGAGGACATGAATCTCTGAATCTTTGCATCACATACAAGAATCCTTTATACCTTTGTCTTGCTGCTGTCAAATACAACATCTCACACAAGTATGGTTCTGAAAATTTTGAATACAAAAACCTGTGCTTTTTAACTTCATTCAAAAGATCTTCCTTTACAAGGATTTGTTCTTCAGAATATGAATCCACCTCATTCTCAAAAGGTTCAGTTGGGTATCTGTCAACCCACACATCTCTGCATCTCATCAATGCATATTCTTTGTTTTCTTCATCAAAAATAGCTGGTTTCCCAATCAATTTTGAGAACCTTGATTCACAATATTGCCTGTAACTGACCTGAAAATTATTGCTTTTAACATTCTGTTTAGTCACCCAGAAAATAAAGGTGATAACTAAAAGAAAAAAAAGCATGTAGATATATAAGCTGAAAGAAGGAAAATCCCAGATTCTGTTTGGTTACCGAGAAAATAATGGAAATCACTAGAATGACAAAAAGAGAGATTAAAGTAAAATTCATGCTTAAAAATGTGACTAAAGCAAACAATCATGGTAGCTAAACATACAAAATATAAATAGTAAAATTCACCATTATTTTTCTATATCCAAATTAATTGAAAAGGCAAAAATTTTTGCTTACATTTCCTCCAAAATAAGAAAGCAAAAAGAAAAGCGAACCTTTCTCTCTACTGTTATTTTCTTATATTTTCTCGTCAACACTTTCCCAGCAACCAAACAGAACATAAAGCAGCTCAACTTACAGGATTCAAGGTGTGACAAAACCAAACCCACTCAACATCAACCGGAGGCAGAACCATCGGTGGCGTTGATCCCACCGTCAGATCAGCAATCAACGGCATCCACAGCTCATCGTACCTGCAAAAAACAACCACCAATTTCTCATCTCATTCACTCACTCACACCCCGCCGTCTGGTCACATAAAAATACTCTTCCTATTCCTAAACCAAAATTATTTTGATTTCCGACCTCCTGACTGCCTCAAGAGTCGTTGATCTCTGGTGAAGCCACTGCCACCCGCTGACAATCCTCAAGAACTCGAGATTCCGCCTCGTCGCCGAAACTAGGTCGACGCTCAGCCGCGTGGTCGCCGCCTCCGATATCTCGCTGAGGCTCTTACCCACCGTGCTGCCGGAAATTTCTCTGGACATCGTTAAGCGCGCCGAGATATTCGGAAACTTGCACGTATGTCTGAACAAAAGAGGGAATAATTTTGTATGCGAGGACAGGGAAAACCAGCTACGTGTCAGGGCAAGGTGTGCTGAGATGTCATGTGGACCCGCCTAGAGCTTGTCGTGTACCGTTGAGAGGGCTTCGATGATTCGATGCTTTTATAATAATTCGTTTGGCTATGTTGGAAATTTATAAATACAGCAGTGCACTAATTATAACCGAAATCCGAAAGTGTAGTAAGTTTATAATTACAAAATAATATTAAATAAGTATTGTATGATATTAAATAAATATATATAAATTATTAATAAAAATTTTAAAAAAAATAATTATATAATATATATTATATTATAATTTTATGTTATTACATGACACTGCAATTATAATTTTTTATTATAAATATAAATCTTTATTTTATAATCTAAATTGTATTAAAATATAGTTATGAATGATTGGATAAGGTTTTTTTGTCCAATAATTATTATTGTATGATTTAATATAGTTTAGATTGTATAATAATATTTTACATAAATAATATTTGTAGAGTTATTAATAGGTAAAGTTGACTTAACTTGAATCGGATATATGTATTTTTGCTTAAGTTCGTTTTAAATACTTGAATGTAGATCGAGTTCAAATATCTTAAAATGGTTGAACTTGAACTCTAGGTTAAGAGTATTGAGCATGAGCAAGTATGCATTACTCGTCACTCATGCATTGTATATGGTTTCAATTTTTATTTGATTTATAGGCTGTAGTAAGCATCAAACTCCAAAATTTCGTAGTTGTATACTCTATTTAATCTAGCTATTGCATTTTATTTAAATAATACTACAATTGCCAATGAACAGAAACACACACAACACATTCTTATAATTATTTTAAATTTTAATTAATAAAATTTTAAAATTTTATATTGTTCTATTTATTTTTCATTATTCATTGCATTTAAATAATACTACAATTGCCAATGAACAGAAACACACACAACACATTCTCATAATTATTTTAAATTTTAATTAATAAAATTTTAAAATTTTATATTGTTCTATTTATTTTTCATTATTCATTGCATATAATTCGGAAATGCATTTTACACAATTTCTAGATTTTAAGCCCTTATATTATCCATGCATTATGTGTGCATTGTATATAGTTTCAATTTGTGCTAAGTATTAAACTTAAAATCTATATTTAATGTAGTTATTGCATTTATTTTATTATATATATTTTTAAAATCTAAATCAAGTAACTTCTGACTTAGATATGTAAATTCCAGCTCAAGTTTTTTTTTTTTTTCTTTTAAAGGTTAAACTTAACTCATTTATCAAAAGAGTTAAATTCAAGTTGAAGCTAGGTGGCTCATGAACATCCCTAATTGTACTAATTGTATGTAGTTCAAAGTACAAGCATATTTCATATATATAACTGGACATTAAATGTGGTGATATTTCATCTTCTTACAGTCTTGATTTTGCAATTCGAAGCAATTTGAAATAAAATTAAAAAAAATCATGTTATGATATATGTGAGAATAATATATAAGACAATAATACATACACCCTTGTCCATTAAATACTCCGTTATACACACTCACTTTCTATTACTTTTTCCGTTAACTCCAAAAGCACCCAACCCAACCCTGCCCTTTCTTTCTTTCTTTCTTTCTTTCTTTCCTTTCCCTTCTCCTTGCTATTCATCATCCTCACCAGATCCATCTTCCTCCTTACCTCCATCCTCATCCTAATCATCTGTAGCCTCATCTTCCTCTTCTTCATCATCATTAGTTTCATCGGCACAGAGCATGAAGTTGGAACAAGTGGGAACCTGCAAAGGAATCTAGATCTAGTGTTAGGGAAGGGGAGAGAAAATGAAAGGATTTAGAGGTTGTAAATAAGAATTTAGGAACCTAGCAGCCTAGGTTCCTTCAAACCTAACAACTTGAGAAAGATCCTTACATGTTGTGGAAATGGTACTTTGGCTGGTTGTACTAGCACAAGGAATTCAAGTTGTACCTAGATGTTAGTCGAATCGGGTTCACAGATGAGTTTGTGGTGAAGATGGAGCCGAGATTCCAAGTGGCATTTAAGGCGATGGAGGAGCTGGAGAAAGGCACCATCGCGAACCTTGATGAAGGATGAATGGTTGGACACTAATGGTTGAGGAATTCAAAGCTAGCGTCATGACACCAATTTTCTTCTTGCTCTTGAATTTCCTTAAAAAATCCTTCAATTTCCTAAAAATTTGGCAAAAACCAAACCAACAATGCTATGTAGCATATCTATTTAGGTTTAGTTTTTGAGTTTCAAGATGAACCTAGATGTAGGATTCCACAATAAGTCCATGTCCTTTGCAAACCTAGATTTTTTAGTTCACAAGAAGATCCCTTTTAGATTCCTCAATCCAATATCTTTTCTCGATTTGTCTTTAGTTTTTTTACTCAAATTCAGCTTTTGTCATGGTGGTTGTTAAGCATCAATCTCAGTTTCAATCTCTTTGAATTTTGACTTTGAATGGAGAATGATTTTTGTCTTTTTTTAGGCTGGTTTTACTTCCCTGCTTCACAATTCGATCAACTGGACTGGGTGCATTTGGGAGTTAACGAAAAGTAAGTGTATGTAACGGAGTGTATAACGGTCGAGAGTGTATATAGTATCTCCTTAATATATATTAATCTCGGCTCCATAATATTTTAATTCAAAAATAGCATCCTTTAATGAATATAAAAATTTCATTACCTGATTAATTAATATTTTAAAAAATCAACCATTAAATCAAAAAATTTATACATGGACTAATTTTTTATGATATCAGAACTCTATATATATGGAATGGTTTATGTATATTGGGAACCCATGCTTCTAATAAAAAATTTCAAACTTTTAATTACTAACATATCTCTAAGTATAGATTACTACTATTTAACACACTTATTTTCTATACTAACACAATTTCCGCCACGGTGTCTCTTCTCATGGCTCCTGTGGGATCTCAATCTTATCTTGAATTTTCAAATTCTAAATCTATAACTTTTTTTATTTATCAAATTCGAAATGAAATTAAATGTTTCATATGCGTGTAGAAGTTTAAAAAGAGCTTCTTAAGCATAAAACGAAAAGTTTAAACTTCACCAATTTCAGGTTTTTTAAAAAAAATGGAGATGGACAGAGTGAAAGCACTCGTGACACAAAAGTGCACACCATTAGTGAGCTCGGGAAATTTAATAGTAACACAATAACTGCAGGTATGATGGGGCAAGTACTGATATTTGGTCCAATAAGATCAGAGAATCCATGAATCATTCAAGCACAAAAGATGTCTCAGAAACACGACAAGTGATTTGGACTGGCTGTCGTGTTCTATTGTGTTCAGCTTTCCATTCTTCTTTTAATTATGATAATGATGGCGGTGCGTTGCCTACCTTCCAAAAAAAAAAAAGGATAATGGTGGCGGTGGAATGTTGTGTTAGTGAATCACCATCAATTTAGCACCCATCACGCCCTTAACCTCCCTGGTCCATGTGATGCACGCCCATTTCGTCACTGTATAAAATTGACAAACTCTTATGTTAAATTTTTAAATTTATTTTAAATTTTTTATTATATTTTTAGATTTTTTAAGTTAATAAATTTTTAAATTTAATAATTTAGATAATTTAATTTTTTTATAATAAATTTAATAACCATTTGTGTATTATTTGTATAGATAAGTTATTGATATATCATTATTATATAACAGGTACCAACGACGGGTTGGATCAAGTGGTAAGCGGTTTGTTTCAGCTTAAGTAAGATCTCGAGTTCAAAACCTTGTGTACGCAGCAGCTTTCGTTGGGAGACCCACCCACGATTCTAGTGCGACACAGCTGGTTGAGTCCGGATTTGTCGGGACGAAGCCCTGGATACCGGGCGGGAAACCAAAAAAAATTATTATATAACAGGTATTAACTTTATCTATATAAATAAGGTATAAATTTGTATTAAATCTATCATAAAAAAATAATGAAATTATCTAAATCAATAAATTCAAAAACTTATTTACTTCAATAAAAATATAAAAACTTAATTGAAAACTTAAGATAAATTGAGGGGCTCAATATAAGACTCTGCCTATAAAATTCTATAAATTTCTAGGAGTCATCATCCAGCTAGACATTGATTCATGATGCATGTATTTGCTGGAAGTCTTCTAAAATTTTTAAAGGAAACAAAAAATAAGCTTTTGTTGTAACATCAATATGATATGATAAATAAAGAAATAAACTAAAACTCATTTGGTTGACTAAAGTGATACTTTGGATGCGAACAATATCTTAAAATGTAGGTTTAACTTTCTTTGTTCTCGTTTAAATACAAATAATTTCAATAAACAATGCTCATTACTATAGAAAATAGAGATTTACCTAATTTCTGCAAACACGACAGTTGTGCATGAATCTATTGGATTAGTTGGATCAAAGAAAATCACAAAACACTTTCTAATCTTGAAACACTTATAAAGACTTCAATTGTAGCCTAAGAGGTTCCTGTTCATTGCGATAAGACCAAATCCTGAATTCAAAATCGGCTATTTCTACTTCCTCTCAAAACAACTCACCAAGGATCGCGAATATTTTAAAGGAATGATAGTTTAATTTTTTGGAGCAGTTAGAAGAGTTAATTTTTCATTATTCTTTAATTACAAAGTGAATGATTTGTTTGTGTGCCAAAAGATGATCTAAAATACCTTTTTGTTTTTAGTTTATGACCAGCTGTTTTGGGTTAATTTTTAAGTTATATTTTCACATGATTTAATATATAAAAAAATTAATTTTTTTAAATGTTATTTTAAGATTTAAATTTAAATATGAGTTACAATGTAATACTTGTTTATTAGTAAATCTATCCATTTGAATTAATAATTTATAATTGTTGGAACTTAAATATTTTAATAGAAAATAAAATAATATATTTTATAAATTAAATTTATTATCACATTAAGAACTTGGTTAAATTAATCGGTGTAAGTTAATTGTCTTATTTAAGAGCACATTATTTCATAATAATTGTTCAATTTATTTCTATCATTAACTTACAAATGAGAGTTACAAAACAATGAGTCCTATAAATATAACATGTCTATTTGCTTAAAGGAGAAAGTTCCTCCACATTCTCCTTTTTTTTTTTTTACTTTATTTTATCTTCTAAATTTTTTTTGGTAAAAAATGATGTTTTGAGTTTAGTGATTCTATAAATAGTGCAGATTCATAAAATGTAATTATAAAACTGTAGCATCCTAAGGATGACATGTTATATATCTCCACTGCACCGGTTAATCTACTCTCTACAGAAACGTAAATCATCTTAAAACAAGTAAGTGTTTTACGTTTATTTTGATGATATTTTTTTATTGATATTTTTTAATAAGTTTATTAATTATTATTTTATTTGATCTTGTGACTGAGACACAATAATAACATGATGTAAAGATAGAAAAAAGCATTCGAGGAACAACAAATGCAATAATACTACCAAAGATGGTAGTCATGATTGAAGATGAGTACTCAAACTGGACAACATAATTTCCCCTCTACGCTGCTCCCACAAAACAATGGAGAGATGGATACATGTATATATCCCACAAACGCATATGATATGAACTGTCCTTTGCTTTCTCCGGTTCAACTTTTCATTTCAATTGTTTCATTATAGAGTCAAGTCTCCCGAACAGAAAAGGGCCGAAAGGCCACACCCACGAAGTAGCTGAAATAACCAAAATAATCATAGTTACAATTAAAATCATTCCCTTACTCCTTCTAGCGTTTCCAAATAAATGTTATATTTTATATTTTTTAAGAAAAATAAATCTTTTTTTTTTTTTCACTTTAACCTTATTATTATCACTCCCATTACCAAAAATTTTGGGTTTAAAGATAAATATATATTATTACCAAAATTCTTAATTAACACTTTGATTATTTAGTTAAGAGATTTTAAGTTTTTTATAATAAATTACATATTAACAATACACTTCATCATATAAATTTATTTAAATATTCTTAATAAAATATTATAAAAATAATTTTATTAAGAATATTTACACATTTGTTTGGGTAAAGCCACAATCTAACCAAAACCAATAATTTCATTCGCTAATCTTATAATCAAATGTGTCGAGCTAAGAGTCCAAGGTATTGATATGAACATTTCCAGGTAATGCTTATTCGACTCTATTTTTGTTGGGCAAAACCACCAAATCCACCTCTCAAATAGGGAGCAAGGAATGCAAGAATAAATTGCCACAAATCACTCTTTTTACACGTATAATATCATAATTCTGTTTGCTAACGTCACAATTTATAATTGACAATTATCCCTACATTTTTTAGGGACAGATCATTCCTTACCCCCTATTTGAGGGATAGATTTGGGGTTACGCCATTTTTTTGCAAGTTCTCCATAACATTAACCCACTCAAATAAAATAGGAGGTCACCATAACAAACCACCACATAATCGAATAACTACATCAACTTCGAAGTGTCTACTCCTCATCTGTTTAATGTTCTAATAGCTTTAGATAAATTGCAAACTCAAATCACTAAATTAGATACAAACTCATTAGACATAATCCACCAAATTGAGAAGCTATGTCTAGGAACTAGGAAGATTGTTGAAAAATTACCACCATACATAGAGTCTTAGCTAATGAAATTGTTGAGAAATGTGCAGGATTGCCCCTCGCAACTATAACACTCGCTGCAACGTTGCTAGGATAATCTTACACATTTCTCACCAATTTCAAATTTCAATAGCTATAAATCTTTCAAATACAACACACGTGACCTTCTCTCATCGATTTAATTTTAAGTGTAAACAACTTTATACCAGTCTTCTGAAGATGTCGAGCAAATCTTGAAAGTTATAAAGAATGCAAAATTTTGCTAACATAAAAGATTGAATATAACTGATATGGAGACCAAGCACATACTTACAATTTTGTGTAGGGCCAAGGTTTTTAAAATCGGATCGGATCGGCCGGTTGAATTGGTCAGACCAATATTAGTAATGAAAATGATTCGGTTTACATAAAAAAACCGTTTGAGGTCAAAATTGGTCAAGAATCGATCAAGAACCGATCAAAACCGATGAAACTGGTGGAACCGATGGAACCGATAAAACCAAAAAAACCCATTGGTTCAATTTCTCATGCAATTTTCTTTCTATTTTTTCCAATTTCACCCTCACCATTCCTTTCTTATACCGATTTTAACCCTTAATTTTAATAAAATTACAAAATTACCTACCCCTCTCATCAGATTTCCCTTGTTATTTGGATCGATCGGTTCACTGGTTGAATCGGTCAAATCGAGAACCAAATCCAAAAATGATTTAATGACCGATTCGGTTTTAAAAACCTTGTGTAGGGCTGGGCATTTGAAACCGAACCGATAAGTTGTCCAAAAATCAAACCAAAAAAATGAATTCAGTTTGATTTCAACGGTTTTCAATTTTTACTTTTTTGGTTTTGGTATTAACCAAATATATTTTAGTTCGATTTCGGTTGAACTTTTTAACAACCAAAAACCAAAACAAGCCTTTGAAAACCAAAATTAAGATAAATATGACAAAATATGATAAAATATAATAAAATATGTGATAAAA